>CM069300.1:35045000-35147500 GCA_035609425.1 Epinephelus awoara
ATCTCAGGGTCGTGGGTTCGAGCCCCACGTTGGGCGAATGACCTTTAGCCCGAGATTAAACCTCACACCAATGGGGTATTGGAAGTGCTGTACCGACAGCTTTCAAAAGAGGTCATCAGTCCTCAAATCACTTTCCCACTGATGTGTTGGACATAATACTGCAATGTGTTGCTGCTTTGAAAGCTGGAAGTTCTCCAAACATGGAGCCTTTGAACTCATGACTGAATTTAGAGTTTCATTTATGAGGATGACCTGTTGCTCAAAGGGCCCTGATGCACCATGCCGAAAGCTGACCATCAGCCGCTGTCAGTGAGTGGGTTTTTCTCAAAGTCAAGGAAGGATCCTCTAAACATGTAACCATTGAAGTCCTGAGTGAATTCAGAGTTTCATTTGTGAGGATGGCCCATTGGTCTAAGGATCCTAACACACCAGGCCCAGAGTCAACCTTACGCCACTGTGACTGAGTGTCTGTGGCCCTAGCTTTTTGGTGTGTCTATAGTCACTGACACTAGTCAGCCTATGTCCTCGGCTTTTCAGCCAATTGAGCACGTTGAATCAACAGCAGAGCCCTTGGACTTAACTCAGTTGGATGCAAAAGTCCAAGGGCCCCGCTGTTGATTCAACATTATAAATTGGTCGAAAAGCCATGCACAAGGGCTGACTAGTTTCAATGACAACGGACACACCGCAAAAGTCCAGCTGAGTGAAGGTTCTCAGCCCACTGCAGTGTCTGCAACAAAACAATCCATCAGTATTTCTGGGAATCAACCAAGATATCCAACTTGGTGTGGGCTCTTAGGCCATTATTATTAATCCAGCCACGAAATCGGATCCATTTTTTTCACAAATGTCGCCCGGCTAGCTCAGTCGGTAGAGCATGAGACTCTTAATCTCAGGGTCATGGGTTCGAGCCCCACGTTGGGCGAATGACCTTTAGCCCGAGATTAAACCTCACACCAATGGGGTATTGGAAGTGCTGTACCGACAGCTTTCAAAAGAGGTCGTCAGTCCTCAAATCACTTTCCCACAGATGTGTTGGACATAATACTGCAATGTGTTGCTGCTTTAAAAGCTGGAAGTTCTCCAAACATGGAGCCATTGAACTCATGACTGAATTTAGAGTTTCATTTATGAGGATGACCTGTTGCTCAAAGGGCCCTGATGCACCATGCCGAAAGCTGACCATCAGCCGCTGTCAGTGAGTGGGTTTTTCTCAAAGTCAAGGAAGGATCCTCTAAACATGTAACCATTGAAGTCCTGAGTGAATTCAGAGTTTCATTTGTGAGGATGGCCCATTGGTCTAAGGATCTTAACACACCAAGCCCAGAGTCAACCTTACGCCACTGTGACTGAGTGTCTGTGGCCCTAGCTTTTTGGTGTGTCCATAGTCACTGACACTAGTCAGCCTCTGTCCTCGGCTTTTCAGCCAATTGAGCACGTTGAATCAACAGCAGAGCCCTTGGACTTAACTCAGTTGGATGCAAAAGTCCAAGGGCCCCGCTGTTGATTTAACATGATAAATTGGTCGAAAAGCCATGCACAAGGGCTGACTAGTTTCAATGACAACGGACACACCGCAAAAGTCCAGCTGAGTGAAGGTTCTCAGCCCACTGCAGTGTCTGCAACAAAACAATCCATCAGTATTTCTGGGAATCAACCAAGATATCCAACTTGGTGTGGGCTCTTAGGCCATTATTATTAATCCAGCCACGAAATCGGATCAATTTTTTCACAAATGTCGCCCGGCTAGCTCAGTCGGTAGAGCATGAGACTCTTAATCTCAGGGTCGTGGGTTCGAGCCCCACGTTGGGCGAATGACCTTTAGCCCGAGATTAAACCTGACACCAATGGGGTATTGGAAGTGCTGTACCGACAGCTTTCAAAAGAGGTCCTCAGTCCTCAAATCACTTTCCCACAGATGTGTTGGACATAATACTGCAATGTGTTGCTGCTTTGAAAGCTGCAAGTTCTCTAAACATGGAGCCATTGAACTCATGACTGAATTTAGAGTTTCATTTGTGAGGATGACCTGTTGCTCAAAGTGCCCTGATGCACCATGCCGAAAGCTGACCATCAGCCGCTGTCAGTGAGTGGGTTTTTCTAAAAAGTCAAGGAAGGATCCTCTAAACATGTAACCATTGAAGTCCTGAGTGAATTCAGAGTTTCATTTGTGAGGATGGCCCATTGTTCTAAGGGCCCTAACACACCAGGCCGAGTCAACCTTACGCCACTGTGACTGAGTGTCTGTGGCCCTAGCTTTTTGGTGTGTCCATAGTCACTGACACTAGTCAGCCTATGTCCTCTCCTTTTCAGCCAATTGAGCACGTTGAATCAACAGCAGAGCCCTTGGACTTAACTCAGTTGGATGCAAAAGTCCAAGGGCCCCGCTGTTGATTCAACATGATAAATTGGTCGAAAAGCCATGCACAAGGGCTGACTAGTTTCAATGACAACGGACACACTGCAAAAGTCCAGCTGAGTGAAGGTTCTCAGCACACTGCAGTGTCTGCAACAAAACAATCCATCAGTATTTCTGGGAATCAACCAAGATATCCAACTTGGTGTGGGCTCTTAGGCCATGATTATTAATCCAGCCACGAAATCGGATCCATTTTTTTCACAAATGTTGCCCGGCTAGCTCAGTCGGTAGAGCATGAGACTCTTAATCTCAGGGTCGTGGGTTCGAGCCCCACGTTGGGCGAATGACCTTTAGCCCGAGATTAAACCTCACACCAATGGGGTATTGGAAGTGCTGTACCGACAGCTTTCAAAAGAGGTCATCAGTCCTCAAATCACTTTCCCACTGATGTGTTGGACATAATACTGCAATGTGTTGCTGCTTTGAAAGCTGGAAGTTCTCCAAACATGGAGCCATTGAACTCATGACTGAATTTAGAGTTTCATTTATGAGGATGACCTGTTGCTCAAAGGGCCCTGATGCACCATGCCGAAAGCTGACCATCAGCCGCTGTCAGTGAGTGAGTGTTTTTTAAAATTAAGGCAGGATCCTCTAAACATGTAACCATTGAAGTCCTGACTGCCAACCGTAGTTCTAATTTGAATAAACACTATTTTTTTTTAATTATCTAAAAACACAACATGTGAACAGCATATGATTGGAGTCATTCTTCTGGGATAGGAAGGGGATAGGAGGTTTTTTTTTGTGGGACTGGGTATTTATAGGTTACTTTGCCATTAGAGGTTAAACTTTGCTTAAACTTGGTGTAAAAGGGAATGTTAAGAATGACATACATACACAGGTCATCTGCAAGAATAAGAGGGGGTCAAGCAACAGTTGAACGAGTAAAAGGGGTACTGCTCAAATATGAAGAATAAATAGCTACAGGTGTGTAGCTATTCCTAAATCATCGCCATTATATCTGGTTCGTGGGGATTTCTTCACATAAAGGCATTTTATGATGTCCAATAACATGACACCAGAGTTGTTTTTCTGAAATAGTCTGGCAACAACTTTCAGATCACATTAATATATAATATGATACAAGTCATGTTTTATTGCAGGCAGAAGAGACTAAGTATTAGAATTTTAAAAAGCTGTCCCGTGATACGACAATCCTGCAAAAAGCATGTTAAAAGCTTTTCAGTTATCTGCTACATCTGCATTCATAATGACAATCCACCTTGTCCCTCACATTAATTGCAGGGGACAACAGTGTCGCATTTGGCATCAATATCCTTCATATTTATGAGGAGGAAGGGAATAAACTGTTTGTTTCTGCAGCTTTGATTTCTGAATCACTCATAGCCCAAGAAGCATGTGGAGAGCATTATTAATAGGCAAATGATGATTTTTCAGTTATTAACTCCTCATGATGATTATGTTGTCTAATGAGGAAGGCAGTACAGATGGCGAAAGGACAGAGTGCTCTGGGGGCTGCTTCGTGGTAAAATGACTTCTTTTTTTTTTATGTCAGAGTGAGTGTTTGGAAGCATTGTCAGCGCAGCCACTGAGCCGTTAAACTGCTGCTTCCTTCTCCTCAGAGGGTGAGTACACACACGTTCCCCAAAGACTTCCCAGACACTCCAGACAGCATAATCACAGCCGCAAATCCACACTCAATACAATGGATTAGACTGCAGGTAGACAATAAAGCTTCTGCACCAGCTGACATGTAAGATTTAGTGCTCACTGGACAAGAAACGCATTTTACATTGTCAAGTTAAAGGTTTGGAATTTAAATAATCTTTTTATTTTTTATATATTAATTAAAAAAACAGTGTCAGTCTTTTTGGAGAAATGTATTTGTATTCAAAATGATGTCATTTGTAGTATTTATCAACGCTTTCCACGTTCACATTTTAACTAGATATTACCTGAGAGGAAGGATTTGAGAGAAAAAATTAATTTCATTTTTTTAACCAATATTTGAATTTAAATTACAAGTCAGGGTTTAACATTAGGGGTTTTTTTTGGGTTTTTTTTTTCAGAAATCTACTTGCCTGCAGTCAGTTTTTATGTTCTATTTATTAGTGGTTATCAAACAGCAGCAAAGACTTAAGTTAACTGACATTTTTAAACACTCACCCACATCCTCTAACACCACTCAGTGGTGCCCGATCGGCGAGATGGCTCGCTCCTTATATTATAGCTACTTCCATCATCAGCAGCGTAAAAACGATGAGTTTAATTATTTTTCACCACTTGCCCACTCGGGTAAGTGAGTTGCCGTACTAGCCTGGCATGTCATTTTACCTGTCCCTGACAATTGTGCAATCCTTACTCTTTACCCACACATACGGGAATTTTCTCATTGCAGTTTTTTCTCAGCTCAACCCAAGTGCTGCAGCACGCAGTGGACTTCGGGACTGTCAGTACAGATTGCCTGGTGATGTTAGGTTGAATCATGTGGGTATCAGTGGAAGGCTGACTTGAATTTGGAAACATTTACGTCTATCTGACAGACACTCCTGATGCCAGCACTACGAAGCACTTTATTTAGTTAAAGAACTTCTCTGAATATGTCACATAAAAACAATTATAGTAATGCCAGACAGTTTCTGCTAATGACTGGTGAGATCTGTCTGACTGAAATGTTGCATTTATAATAACGGGAGCCAACTGTTATTTGTTCTTTCTATTTTATTTCCAATTATCATTACACAGATGTCTCATGTTATTCTGAGCTGCTGTGATGGAATCAGCCAGGCTCTAAGCTTTGACTGCGGACATAAAATAAATGTTGCACAATTGAAAGGCAGCTAAAAATCATCATTATGTTTAGTGTCTGCTATATAATATATATATATATATATATATATATATATATATATATATATATAGTTTCCCCACTGTGGTTTTTAGCATAACCCTTTGCCACAGTGTGATTCTCTCAGGCTAAAAAATGTATATATTTGGATCTCCTGTCTTCATTGTTCATGAAATAAGCAGGTCCTGCACTCCATCATTTTACTATAGTTATTAACTAGCAGCACCACAGAAAATAGCAATATTCCAGAGTGATAAGCAGTCAATCACAGGTAGCCTGTTTGTTTCACCTCTAACACAATGGCAGATAATTTGCAGGTGAAGCATGACATTAGTGTAGATGAAAGACTTCCTGATTGAGCACTGTAAATATTTGCTATATATTAAACCTCAGGCCTGTTTTTGTGGTTGACATAGTATCAGAAAGAGTGTCTACATTTGGTGTTGAGGTCTTACTGGAACAAAGAAAGTCATCAAAACTAAGCTAGGTTTCTATAATTCAGCAAAATTATGTATCATTGATTACAACTTATTCAAAAGTGCCATTCCATTAATTGATAACAGCATCCACCACACATGTCTACTATAATGTCCGATCATGTTTAATATCAGACTGATGACTGCTAATGATACAGTTGAAAGCTTTGCACTGTAACCGCTTACGCTAACATTAATGATAGCTTCTAAGGCTGACAGCGAATCGTGGAGGTCGGGTTTCTGAGATGTTAAGAAACCACGCAGGACAGAGTGTAAATATCAGACACCGACATTCAGAGAAAACATAAACCAGACAGTCAAGAGTTTGTTTGTTGTTGCCTTGCCAACTAGCTACAGCTGCGTACCTAAATTTTGCCAGCATTGCCATAATTGCTAGCAAAAGCCAATGGCCACTGACCAAAATTGTAACTTCCCACAGCTTGTTAAGACACTGTTAATTATATTAAATATTAATTATATGCTAATTAAAGGAATATTTCAACAATTTGGGAATATGCTTTTTCACATTTGCAGGAAGTGAGACAGGAAGATCGTCAGGCCTACCAATCTCAAATATGATTTAGGGATGCAGGATAATATTGTCACATCATCAGTATCAGCCGATATTGGCTTTAAAATGAAATATACAAATCGGTCAACATGCTGATTACATCGTTACATCTTTTGTATCGGCCAATATCGGCTTTAGAATGAACTATTAGAATTGGCCAACATGCTTTTTCTTATTTTGCACAATGAATGAATACAGAGAAGAGACTTCATGATAAGTAAATCAAGTGGGGAAAAAAGTGGATATATCAATATACTGGTTATCGGTCAAATGACTTGCTATACATATTGGCATATTGGATATCGGCAAAAAATCCAATATCGTGCATCCCTCAAATGAGTGGTATATATCTTCTCATCTAACGCAAAAAAAAGAAATCTAGTATATTTTGATACAATTATAACCATTCACCAGCCCTATATATTACATATGACAGTATTTCATGTGCAGAGACAATTTCAAGTGAAGATGTATCTTCAGATGGGGATAAAGAAATTTCAAAAGTAAAACCAACCCGTGCTGACAGCATGTGCTACAATACAATTATGTGAGGTTTTGCACGTGATATGAATAAAAAGATGTTTTGAAAACTTTTCAGGAAAACATCAAATGAAGATCCCTCATTTGTGCTGAAGAAGCGCTCAGTGAGGAATGTCACAACATTTAGATTTTGATGCCGGTGAGATGCTGTCAGAACACTCTTTCTCACAGCAAATTATCTTTATACTATATTTATTGTCAGAGAGCATACAAAAAATAATAGAATCACTTTCTGAAAGAAATGATGAGGAGACATAAAATACCAGAGAGGGGAAAGAAGACTGTTTTGTCCAAACTCACTGCAGAAAAGAGAAAAATAATCCTGCCACTTTAAAACCCATAACACCTCATTACTGCTCCTACAGCTTTTCATACTGCATCTCTCACTTGAAAGAATATGTCTTTTGATCAAAGTTGTGAGGAAAACATTAGGAAGCAAAACCTCTCATACAGAGAGGGTGTTCTTATTGGTAAATTAACATCAGAGATGCGTTAATGAATCCACCGAAAGTCACTTTGCCCAGTGTTTTATCTGCAGAATAGAGGTAATTTTCTACTGAGCACCAAGGCTCTACTCCAGGAACGCCTTACCTCACACTCTCATAGGTAAACTACATCCACGCTAATACTTGGCCGAGACATGCAGGTCTCCCCAGGAAATGTGTACCTACGGAAACAGCAAGCTCAGCGTCCATGGCGACCGCTCCACCCAAAACGCCGTCTCGTCAATGTGAAAAACACAGACAACAGCACAACTTGCAAAAACTCCGGGCAGTGCCTCCAGAAGTAAAGGAAGACATTTTTTTTTTTATTTTGGTAACTGATGGATTTACAGATTGCCAAATAACAAACTCTTACATGGCAGTCAAGTGGCCGAGGTGGAACTAGATTGCTACTTCCAATCAGGCAGCATGCATTTTTTTTGGGGGGGGCAAAGAATTTCTTTTTTTGTTTTTAGAAATGAGACATGAATAAATGCTAGCATGACGTGCAGTTGTAGTCTGAAAAAGTGTGTGTGCAGCCTGCAGTGGAAGATGGCCAGTGACTCTGCTGTCCTGACTCCAGGGGACTGGAGTTCATTCCACCACTGCGGGACACAACAGAGAAGCGCATTGACCAACATGAGCGGCCACAGGGCCCTCAGGGTGACATTGTCAATGGTGCTGTGGTAGAGGAGCTCAGTGGTGTAGGGCTGGAGTGTAGGGTTTGACCAGGGCTTGTAAAACCCATGCAGCAGAAAAATGTTGGAACTGTATGTTTCTGCAACCACGGATACATTACATTTGCAAGTAACTGTGTAGCAAATACATAACATTGTGGTTAACATGTGGTTAAGCTTTGGCACAGAAACCATTTAGCTATGGTTAGTAAAAGATCATGTTTTGGCTTAAAATACCTGGTTTTGGGGCCAAAATTTGGGGCCTCAACGCTCGAAATGCAGTGATGTCTCAGTAAAAACACAATTACTTTCTGTACCACTATCCCGGCAGGAAATGCAGCGATGTCTTTGTAAAGAACGATCGCTTTTTGTGACACTATCCCTGCTGGAAAAACAGGACAGGTCACTACAGAATATCCACGTTTGATGCCTAAAAAATGCTGGAAACGCAACAATAATTTGCTTAAACACAAACACTTTAGTTGTTTGCTGATCTTGAACAGTGGTCTGTAGCTTGGCAGATGTCTCATCACACCATCCACCATCCCCTCCACCTCTCAATGCCCAAGTCAGCACTTTTATTACATCATTTCAGAAACATTGATATGATCTGTATTAAACGTGCCAGTGTAACCTATCTGTGCTCGCAGAAACATTCAATGTCAACATTTTCTTCTGGCGTCTTGGCTGGCTTGTAAGAAGGAGCTGTGCTAACCATCTGAATGCTGCAACAGGGAGGGTGGGGTATAACGGCTTTGTAGGGACATACTCTTAATCACACATCCACATTCGAAGGTGCAGCCACACTCTGAACTAATGGCCTCTCTGCAGCTCCTCAGGAGCAGTTGCAGGTTAATTGCCTTGCTCGAGGGCATCTCAACAGCAGTAATGCTCTGTTAATTTACTTCACCGCCCAGATTTATCCTGCAGGTCCAGGAATCAGACCGGCCTTTCCGTCACAACTGCAGGAAAGCAATAATTAGGTCTTTAAACAGGAGGATGGAAATTAGATTTTTCATCATAAATACAATTGTTTTTGCATGATTCAAAATGGGAAAAAAGACTATGAAGCGGTTTAAATGTGAAAACAAGAGATTTGTTAAGGCACCCAGTTAGAGGAGAAGATACCTTTAATCCAGTAATTTAATATTCCAGATAATCCATCTGGGGCTTCCCTCTTAATCTTGACAACACAACATGTTATCCTCACATTCACAGAACAAACAGACAGCTCTCTAATGATCTGGCTCATGAGGATGGAACCTGGGCTCACAGATCAGAAAAGGTTGAGAAACCGTGCATCAGTCCATTAACCAGGTTTGAAGCTATTAAAATCAAAGCATCCACGAGGCATCATGTTGCACAGTGCCACAATCTGCCATGTGACACAGCCCTGCCCACTGGGACTGGTTGGATCAACACTGTTACAAGGATATAAACAATAAAGCTGGCTCTTGAATGTGCTTTGTTAAAGCATCCGTAGAGCAGGGCGAGAGCCCGATCGATGCTCAGATGTGTTGATTTAGATGGGAGGAAAGATGGCCAATAGGAGATGAGCGTCAGCACAGCAGGAAAGTCAATGCCAATCTTTCTGCTCCCGCGACATCGACCCAAACTCACTTCTGTTCATTCCTCATCTTTTCTTATAGGGCTGCATCCAGCTATTCGTTCTCTACACACACTGCTTCAAAGGCCACTGAACTGAAGATCTCTGCCGAGGCACTGTGTATGTGTGTGTGTGTGTGTGTGTGTGTGTGTGTGTGCATGTATGAGAGAGAAAAAGCAGAGAAAGCGAGGAAGATGAAATGAGATATGATGGGTGCACCTTGACTGCCAGTGACGTGTGTGTGTGTGTGTGCATGATGATTCTTGTTCGCAGGTTGCTTTAGCAGCAGCTCAGCATTCATTATTGGATAAGAACTCTATTTTAAACCTGGAGTGAAAAGAGATGATGATGATGATGATGATGATGATGCAGGGAGTTAAATCAAAAACGATAACCTATATTTTATCAGGTCGTTACGATAAATCACAGGCAAGCAAACAATGTGAATAAGTCAAGCTGGACTTTGGGGGATTGTAAGGGCCAATTTTAAGTGTCATTCCTAAACACACCTTTTATGGTGCTTACAATGCTAAGCCATTAGAATAATAATTATGTGCAGATTTATATATTCATACATCATTTTTGTTTCTGAGGTGGACAGTGTGTCAGAGTCTCTTGCTCGAAAAGTTATAAAACAATACATTGTGGCTCACAAGAATGTCCGTACACTTAAAATAACAATAATACAGCTAAATGACCATTATGTTTCAATTGTACATAATTTTAGGAAATATTGGTACATCATTCGGAACAGTTTCAATTCATGGGTTACAGTTATGCTATGGTCAATGTTGTGTGCTGTATTTTATTTTATTTTTTTTAAGTATAGGACAGTGTTGCTAATAATATTTTGCATACACGTTAATGTGTATTTTCAGATACATTTTAATTTTTGAAAGAAAAAATCTCTGAGAAACCCTAAGGGTCGCAGACCCCATGTTGAAGACCCAGGGATTACACGCGTAAATAATTGCAATAATAAGGCTGTACACTATATATCTGCCAGACAAATCAAGCCTCTAGTACACATCACGCAGGGCTCCGGGGAATTAGAAATATATATATATATATATATATATATATATATATATATATATATATACATGTATATGAAGAAGAGCAGAAAACTGAACAATTAAACAAAAACAGAAACATTACGAGAGAGCACAGAGCCTTGGCTGTCTTCTGTGGTACCATCTTACATCGTGGAGTACTGTGTTTACATCAAAAACTGACTATCGTCTAATATATATTGTTACGTGTTTTCATAACTCATATATCCAGTATTGCTCAGTCTCCACTATGATCTGGTATTTCTGTTAAGTGGCAACAAAATCTGCAGGAACACCTATTTATATTATACCTCCTTTTTCTGAAAGAATTCATCAATATTACTCATTTCACATTTTTTACTGAAGATCAGTTGAGGTGAAATGGTCTACCACTATTCATTCATATATATCAATGAATGATGGCATTTATGGGTGCACAAATAAGCTTCTGTGCAATAAATGTACCGTAAGATCCATCATCTATCTGTTCATGAGATCGGAGCACAGTGTTAAGGATTATGTTTGATGGCCGTGGCTTTTCAAACGTATTCCAGCTGATAGTCAGCTGATATCACAGATTCATCAGTGGCAAAGAGAGACCGCAGTACAGAAATGTCAAAGATGTGTTTGAGGTCATTTAGAAACACTAGAACCATTACATTGTCAGGTCACACTGTAAAAAGTCCTGCTCAGTCAGCCCGGTCGCCTCCAGGAATGCCTCAGCATGTTTGCACAAACCGTGGATACTTTACAATTACATGTCATATCAAAGTTTCTAAAGTGACGTAGCATATGAGTTGATTTTGTCATCAGGAGGTGGAAGGGTGGTGGACGCCTGCCGAGCACCAAGCTGCAGACCACTGATCCAGACCAACAAACAACACAACTGTTTGTGATTTAGGAAGCTTCCGGCCACTTTTGAAGCAACCCATTGCTGCTTTACCAGCAGCTTTTTAGGTATCAAAAAAAAAAGAAGTTGTTTTTAATAAGACACAACTGTTTTTTCCTGCCAGGAGTCCCCCCCCCCCTCACAGACTGGGTATTTTAAGCCAAAACATGACTTTTCCTAATCAACATAACCACACGTTTACCACAGTGCTGTTAAAATGTAAAGTTTCAACATACCCACGGAGTAATAACATGCTAATGTATCATATCCATGCTTTGCAAAAACGAACAACGCCAACGTTTTTCTCTGGTGACTGGATTGGCTCAGTACATGTATTGGTCACAGTTTAATTACTAACCAATTTAAGGCATCTTTATAAACAATATTTGTTTATACTATGTGGTATTTAAAAAACAAATTAGAGCTGAAACACAATTAGAAAATTAATTGATTAGTTTATCTACGTAAACCTAATCAGCAAATACCTTGATAACTGATTAATCCTTGAAGTTATTTTTCGAGTAAAACTCCTTTTCGCAACCCAGTTTCCAGAGTAAATGTTGGCATTGTACATTTCTGCAAACCAAAGACAAATTACATCTGTACATTATCATGTAGCAGATACACTGAAACTTTACACTTTAACAATTAAGTGGTTCAGGTGTGGTTAGGGTTAGGCACAAAAACAAAATGGTTACGGTTCGGAAATATCATGTTTTGGCTTTTGTTGGAAATGCAGCAAAGTCTCGGTAACAAACAACCAGTTTTGTTGTTTGTTGGTCTCGGACAGTGGTCTGCAGTTTGGCAGGCGTCTTGTCTCGGTGCCACATAATCCACCATCCACCTCCCCATGACAGAGTCAGGGCAGACACTAAATCCCTTCAGAAACATTGATATGATACAAACGTATGAAACATACACTGCCTACATTTTCTCTCATGGGTTTTCTCCAGTGTAATGTTCTTTAAGTTTCTTTGTTTTATGTGATAGTAAGGTGAATATCTGAGGCTATTGGTGGGACAAAGAAAGCAACTACCAGGTGTCACCTTGCCCTGAATTAAGCTGTAATGTTAATCTGACATTTTAGAGACCAGCGGATTAATCCATAATGAAAAAAATACGCTCATGCCTATTAGTGAAATGCCAACAAATGGAAACTACTTAATAAAGTGCTGGAACTTTTTGTGAACACATAATGTTTTGGTCACCATGGTTTCACATCCAAGAACTGCTGAGTCTACATGGTTCACATGTTCTCTTGCATATCCTGACTAAGACTTGTGAGTTAGAATTTATGCCACAAGCTATACGTGAGACTGTGAAACACATTGTGATGATGATGATGATATTTAGGGAAAACTATGTGATCGGAATTGAGCAATCAACCTCAAACTCAACAGCAGATTTCCAGCAAGACATTATATCTCTGTGTCTTAAAGGACTTTGTCCTCAAAACTCTTTCTAACCCTCACAGCATTTGTCTGCTAATAAAAATCTGTCAGCTCCCAAAAGGAATTCTGCTTTAGGAAATGTGGAAAGGCCAAGTTGATGTAGGTTTTCCATGGCTGCTAACCCCAACTGTGACCAGACATCACCTCGGCAGAAAGGAGCAGCGTTTACTGCTGCTGCTGCTGCAGCTGGAGACATTTCCCTCCTCACATTCTGTACAAAGGGCTGAAAAATGGCTTGGAAAATTGAGAACACGTCCCGTTACTCACCGATACTCCTGAAACTCTCGGACAAAGTTCTCCTCAACTTTTTCATTTTGCCGATTTTCTCCGGGGGCTGGGAGGCTGGCATCAGGTCGCACATTTTTTTTTTCCAGCGAGTTTTCGCAGCGGACTGGCAGCGGACTGGCTGTGGTTTGAAGCGGGGAAGGAGGACCGGTGTTCAGTCAGCCCTGCGGGGCTTCTTCAGCCCAGCTGCAGCGCACTGGCAAACAGGAAACGGAGCCTCAACGGCTCTCACTTCTCTCATCAACTACTAACAACAAATGCCTTCTTGAGATTTTTTTTTTCTCAAGAATGCAACTACATTTCCAAAGAGGCAATAAAAGTCTGAAGCAGACGCATCCAAACTGGAAACCGTGCGTAATTTGCTGCGTCTTTCTGGTGCGTCTGTTTTTAGGGTTAGGATCCTATAAATTAGATCTCGCCCTGACTTGGTTCTTTCTTCTCTCAGCGTCCCAGTCGCTCCCTGCTCCACCGCAATCTAGATGTCATTTTTGGGATTCTCTCTCTGGTTTCGACCCTAGACCCCGCCCTGGATGCGACGATTGGAGCGCTCCCGTGGAGCACCGCGCTTCTATTGGTCCGGGAGACTGTCCGTCAAAGAGCCAGCACCGCCCTGTAATGTGTTGCAGGAGGAGGAATATTTTCATGAAGGAACCAGATTGTTGTCAGCGCTCCGGCTTGAGACTGCTGCCCTCTGCGAGACCCTGTCATTGTGTGCAGGTCGAGGTATTCCCCAGGCATCAGCTCCATCGCTGGTATTCCTGATTCCACCTGGGTCTACATCATAGCTGATCTTTTAGACTTAATAAAAACTACCAGATCAACCTGGACTCTGCTGGGATTTGTGTTTGATTTATTTCATATGATGGAGGCAAATAAAATCCACTTAAATCCCCACTGAGTTTGGTGATGTGCATGAAAAGATTGAGTCTTTGTCATGCATGTGGTGACAATATTTGGGTATCATAGCCATGCAAATAACTTGTGATCATATGAAATCATTAATATGACACCTTAGCACCATTTCTGATTTCATAATGTTGCATAGTTTTACTTTCATCTTTCATTCATCTTTGCTTTCCCCTTTTTGCAAAAAAAACCCCCACTGCTTAAATTAAACAAGAATATCCAGCAGCCCATTTCTGCCACAATAATATCATATTTTGTCAGTTAACTTACATATAGTTGGGATTAAAGTGAGCTCCGGGATTAAAGCCATCAGAGCTATCCCAACCCTGCATCAATATTCTAAATCCTGCAGCACTGAGCTCATGAGCTCTATTCTGCTCCTGTCATGTGTCTTTATGTGCTGGCTGGCATCTCCAATTTGATCATGTCTGTACTGCAGTCACCACAGCAGCTGCATGAGTAATTCAGAGGCATCAAAAGAACAATGGCGTAGCAGTGTATGTATACATAATATGTCTGGGTTTTGGATGTGGCCCTCTAAGCTGTTAGAGACCAGCACGGTGTGGAAACATCTCAGGAATGCAAAGGGCTGAAATGTTTTCATAATTGCTTTGACTGGAGCACGCTGATAATTGAGACAAATGTACAGCTTCATTAGTTTGAGTCGGTCCTTCATTATGGAGCCACTGCTAATGATGCATGCACACATTTTTCATCAACCAGCACACCTCTACAGTCTGTAGAGAAGTATATATGGTGTGAAACAGAATCTTGTCCAGTGTAATAAGGGACTGTTCTTTACGTATGGGGGGAGGGGAGGTGCAAAAAGGAGGAGGCATGTCAAATTATTTTTTTTTAGCACTGGGGAGGGACTGATGTTTTTTATTATGGCTTAGGGGAGGTATATATACCTTTAAATGGTTGTATTTTGTATTTATTTTATCGGCGATTTGTAAAGAAAATAGCTGGTTTGGAAGGCATGTTTTCTGAAAAAATTGTTAAAAATACATCATTTATCATAACAAGAAACAGTAAAAACAGACATTATCATTGGATTCTGAAATATCTATCAGTCCTTGAACAAATCATGTGTGTCATACACTTCCATCAGACAAAAACATAACCACATCTAATCTTAAAATAGTGATAATTCATGCAAATCCCTTTGTCTTCAACTTTCACTCTTTTTTTAACTTTTAAATTCTAAACATCAAAAGTTATGTTTTCATATCTAATAACAGATTATGGTGGAGGGGGGGGGGGTCATGCATCTCCCCCAGTCACCCAGGGAGGCTCAAGGAAAAAGAAAAAACAAAGTCACCCACCCTCGTCTGATAACTAAAGAACAGTCCCTAAAAGGCCAGTAAAAGCCAGATCTATGAGGCTTATATCAAAATGCTGAAGATAGGGTTTTGAAAAGTGGATGAGCAGGGTAATGGAAATGTTGCATGGTGTTGGCACCAGATGGCAGTGAGGTAACTGCATCTGGAATCCTCTCAGGTACAGTAATGTGAGAGCTCCTCTCTTACTGTGACTAAGAACAAGTCGTGCATATTTAACTGAGCTCCTCTTTAACTATTGGGTTGTGTCTGGGGTCCTCATGAGCATACTTATAAAAGCATCGTTTTAACAGCTTGAGACTTTCCTTCATTTTATGAGAATTGTTTCTAAACCTAATTATGCAGTACTTCCTGTTGGGCTCTCAGCTGTAAAACTTGCTTAAGTACAATTTATTTACATAATGCTGAAGATATGTGATCAGTGTTGACCTTTAATGCAGCTTGACTCTCCAAAATATGTCTATTGGAATGTTTGTTATTCGCCATTTTGACCTCTGTGGCCTGACTGACACATAACTAAAATCTCTCTGTAGGATAACATAGCTACCATATGCATTTCTTTGCAGGAGTGGATAAAGTACCAGAAAGTCATTCATGAGTATAAGTACAGATATCTTACCAGGAAATAACTTTGATAGAAGTTAAAATCACATTAAATATTACCTGTGTAAAAGTCTTAAAAGTATCTGATATTTACTGCACTTAAGTATCAAAGTAATTTTATGACATTAAATGTACCAAAGTAATACAAGTAAAAGTACAATTAAATGCTATTAATAAAAAAGCAAGCTATCAGAATTTTGAGAATTGTAAAGTTCATTTCCTCGTAACAAACATTACCTTATAAACAGTTATTAAACTGTTATATACATATGATCAACTTATAAAAAATGATTGAACTATCCAACAACATATCAGCTCCACATTGATTAAAATGCCACTAATGTGTTAACATGGTGGGGTCTGTGCATCACCCAAATCTGGTCTGTGATAGGGTGCCGGGTGACCTGTTGACCATTTTTTAATTCACAATGAAAATAAATGGATCCACATTGGGATTTTTTTTTTGGTACTTTGAAGGTAAATATTGTGCCAGAATGCATAAAAACCCATAAAAATACAGCTTGTTTTTAAATAGAAGTGCCTGGGGAGGATTCCCAGTACTCCCAATAGAAGTGTGTGCTACACCCCCAATGTCCTCAAATCCTAGAAACACCCCTGCATACACCCAATCTGCATGGCTCTGCTTCGATTGGATTTACCTCTTGGCAAAGACAGCGAACATTTAAAGGTCGAAAACAGGCAATTCATCTATTATATATACTAATAACTTATGTATGTTCATTAAGCGCCCCCTGGCCTCGTATCATTTTGCGTAAGTGGCCCCCAGGTGGGGAGTTCAGTATCCCTGTGCTAAAGATTGGAACCACACTGAACATAGCAGAGATTATTTTCTGTTCCTGGAAGGTTCCTCAGCAGGTATGCATGATGGGAGCAGAGCTTAGATGCCCTCTTGTCACAATGCAATTTACAGTGTGAGCCACTTGGTTGATGGATCTCTTTTCAGTGAAGCTGTGGGGCAGGGCGACAGCTCTGTATTTATATAGCACATTTCATTTCATGCACTGGGGTATCTCAGTTTACTACAGCCCATCAAATCAGCTGTGTGCGTTATAATTCTGATCATGTGTGGGTGGGGATATGGAGGGTGGGTGTTGCATAGGTGGGGATATTTATATATATCAATGAAAGAAAACAGTGCAAAAAAGAAAAAAAAAGTCCATAAATATAAATTACATACAGCGTCAGTGGTGGAGCTCAAGGCATTCAGATAGATAATCCATTCAAGAGAATGGGGTGGACGGATAATCAACTGAGAACATAAAGCAGATGGACCGTTCTCAGTGTCTTGTGTCCTGCTACTGCTGGAGGACACAACAGCAGTCTGCATCCAGTAGTTTATCTTCTTTTTTGACCTACTGCACTGGAAAAAAACCAAAAAACTTTCAAAACTCTTGAATGGTCTGCAAACTGTCAGGACGACCAGAAAACAAATTCATCTACAGAATAAATGAACAAAACCTCAGTGTTAAAAGAGAAGAAATTTATTCATGTGTCAGAACAAATTTGTGGTACAATCATTTTGGATTTCATAAATCAATACTGTATGTACAAAGTGCAAAGGCAGATATGACACTACAATATTTAAAAAGAGATAACTCATATAATGAAATGTTAGAAGATGAAAGAATTTTGCAGGAAGTTTTAAAACAAATTTCAACATTCATCAACACACCACACACTGCATCTTAGCAAGAATTTAAAAAGATTTTTTTTTTTGTCTAGGTTTGTCGTTTGAAAAGTGTGAAATGGTGATTTCCATCTGAAGCGGCTCAATCTGAATGAGGGCACTCAGCAGTATCTGTCTGTCTCGTGTGACAAATGGGCATCACCTAAGCTAAAACTAAGGGTCAGCTCCACATGTTGCCTGTGGAACTCCTCCAGTGCAGCTGCTTTACTCGTTCTCAAACTTGCTGTATGGGTGGTCCGAGTCACTCATCAGACCTGCGCAGAGGAAAGAAGATGGAAGAGAAAGTGGAGACACAAAGGAAACAGAGGTTTATGGTGGATGAGAGAACATGATGCTGTGTTTCTACTTTCTCCATGGATCTCCAAGGTAGTAATTCTGAAATGTAGACAGGTCATGCTGTCAGAAATGAATCGCTTTCCGACTTCACCTCTGTCAATTCATACAACCCCCCCCCCCCTCACTAGTCTTGAGCCTTTTGACTTAAAAATACTTGATGCCTGCCCCGACTCCAGGGACAAAAAAAGTATGTTATTTAAAAAGTGCAAAACTTGCTCTCTTGTGGAGAGCACTTTATGACTTGTTTAGGACTTGAAACTCAAAGTCTAGGACTTTAGACTTGACCTTGGACTTGACTCATCACTTGCTTGCCTTGACTTGATACTTGACTGCAAAGACTTGAGACTAGCAACTTGCAAAACAATGACTTGGTCACACCTCTGCTTGACACTTCCTTACATCTCCTGCAGTTGTCAACGTGTACCCGCTCTGAGCTGAGAGACAGCATACTTGTGAGGATATGGTGGGTGGGTCTGTCTAACACATGCATTTTTAACATTGTCTATGATTTTCTGTTTCATCTCAAATATTCCTACAGTTTTTTCCATTTGTTTAGCAGCACATGACTGAAAAACAAGAAATGACCATGACATGCCATTATGGTATACAGCCCAGGTCAGAAAAAAAGTGTCATGCAAAGTCAAGTGATGGTGTGAAAATCTTTGTTCATCTCATTATTCTTTTTCTGTCTGTTGCTGTGTACGGCTCCAATAATGTGTGCACATCACCCAAATCAACCAAGACTTGATCAGGATGTTTTGGGACCAGAGCAGTCCAAGGACTGATGTTTCTTAAAATGAATTGGAATTTCTACCATAGATATTCTAACATCATAAAAAAACAGATGTTCAGTGGCTCCAGCTGAATCTTTTCCTCAATCTGCTCTGTCTTCCACTTTTTCTTGTTCATCTTTCTCCAGTTCCTTGAACGACTTTTCACAATCCCCAAAATCAAAAAAGACATTAAAGGGGTCCTCAAGTGATTTAACAATGCACTTCAAAGACATTGAGAGACCTACTGGGAAAATTTCAAACAAAACAAAAACACATACTATATATAAAAAAAAAAGCCCAACAAACAACAAAAATTCAGTGTGGTCTGAAACACAGTTAACATGTCAAGCTATAGGTAAGTGTGTATACTCGCTGTGGCTTTGTACTGTTTTTGTTTTTACAGTCCGTGTCCATGGTGGTGCATGATGATTAAAGAGTTAACTGTAACTCAGGCAAACCAGAAATCCTGCTGACAAAACAACAGCTGGGCTGAAGGACTGCCAAAGGCAGCTGAGGGAATTTAAGGATTTCTAAACTGTAACATTGGTCATTAGATGCAGACATCACATTTTAGAGGCAAACATTAAAGGGACAGTGCACCAAAAATCAGAGCGTTGGATGTATTGTCTATAGAGATGTCTGCCTTTTGTCTGACATAGATCTAGATAGCACTCGACTTGTGGTCCTCAAAGTACACACAATAAATAAATTTTAAAAAAAGAAAATTGAAAAACTCAACAGCAATGTCTCTTCTCAGAAATCTTGACCCGGTGACTCAAGATATTTCACAGACCTTGTTGTGAGTAGTTTCATATAGTAACTATTACTAACTATTATAGTAACTATACTATTCTTTTTACAGAACTACACCAGCCAACCGTATGACTGTGCAGAAGGAAGTGTGCATCTACTGCTTGCTTATCTTGCTACCCTGAGCGAGCTAACCTTACAGCTCAGTTGAGGAGGTTTGTTGTTTGTTATTAACATCTTGTGCGCTCATGAGCACCAGCCTCTTGTCCATGAGTAGATGCACACTTCCTTCTGTGCAGGGTTACGGTTGGTGGGTGTGGTTTGGAAGAAAGAAAATAGTTCCTGCATCAAACTGCTCACAACTAGGTCTGTGGATTATCTTGAGTAACCAGGTCTTGATTTTTGGAACAAGACTTTTGAGTTTCTTAAATATATTTTTCTGGCATTTTGAGCACCACGAGCCGAGTACCATCTATTTCCATTATACTGGAGAGAAGGCAGACATCTCTGCAGTCGTTATCTTCAACACTAGGCAACTCACACAAAAACAATCTAGACAGATAAATAGCACAGATAAGAGGAAAAATCAACCTAACGTCTGTGCTGTTTAGCTGGCACTGAAAGCAGGGGAAATAGCAAGACAGGACTTCAACATGTGACCTCCTAAAACCACTCATTGTCATTTTTATGTCTCTGCTTGTAAACACATTCAACAAACAAGACATCATTTGTTGATCTGTGAGTTTTAGAGTTGTTTACATTCATATTCTCTTGCCGGGATAATTCAGACTGATAGTGACATGAAACTATTTGTCATTTTGCTGAATAACCTCCTAGTTGGATTCCTCAAGGAATCCTCGGTCACCTTTGATGATTCTCAGCCTCAACTGGGAGTCAGTGCTTTAAAGAAACAATACGACTTCGTGTTTAGTCTCACAGAGGATATAACGCAGCTCCCTGGATTGTGTTTTACAGAATGAGTATGAAAGGAGTGCAGCTTTGTCTGCAATCCCTGTGGAAGTAAACTAATGAGAGCAGGAGGCCTGAGGAACAGGCCATCATCCATCACTCTGTCATGTTGTCCAGACACAAAAACCACATAACCTGACATCTTACTTCCATGAAGCTGCCAGGGGAATTACTGCTAACACACGCTGAATCAGAAGTCAATCGGTGGGATGCAATTTCTCCCACATCAATAGCAGAGAATGAATGACTTCCTCTTCATCAAAGCTCCATCACAGGGCATGTTTTAAAACATCATTGCCACCATTCTTTAGCTCTACAGTTATACAGCTCCCCTGTCAGTGACTATAACTGCAGTCACCAAGGGAACTGCTGAGATCTGTAAATGTGATGGTATCAAAGAAGATGAAGGTTTATAGATCTAAACCTTTTTGTGACCCCAGCTGTTTAAGATACATTTCATAAATAACATTGATATTTACTGTAGTCGTGCTAGTGTACACCTCTCCTGTGCCATGAGCGATTATCAGCAACATCATGGGTAGGGCTGGACACAGACATTTGACTACTTGACTGGGTATTTGGTTTTCAATTTTTGGATTCAGATTTTGTGTTGTTTGTTTTTGATTAAGAAACTACTTGCAAGCATCAGACTATCGCGCCACATCGCGTTACACTGGATACTCTCCGTCCAGACTAGATCTGTAACAACTCCATCACGTCATGTAAACTAACCACTTACCCAGTGATCTCACAGTAACCACTGAACAGATGGTGAGTATGTATTTCCTTATGATTTATACTCATAACAATACTATTGCGGGTAACTTATAGATGTCATTGTTGTAGCTCCAATACTAAATCATACCACGTCCACTTAGTAAAACAAGGCTAACTTATTTAGGTTTTTGTAGTGAAATAAGGAGGTATCTAGTAGGAAACTCTTCATTTAAACCTTGCGAATCAGCCATTCTCCGTCCACTGCGGCGCTTTTAATGCGAGGTACAGAAACAGGGCGTCCAGCAAAAGGTCAGGTCAGAATGGTGCGCTGCATAGCATTGTTCATGGGCAGTTGGGACAGTCCAATAGAAAACAATCCAGTCAAGCTAATCTTGCACAGTTTCCCATACATTAGGTGACTACCAATTAAACTGTTTTTGCCCTGTTTTGACCAAAGTGCCAGGTTTGCTGAAAATCACTATTGCTCCACACAGACACATACAATGCATGTACAGGCTATGATACTGAAGAGTATTTCTTCAAAGACGACCCTTTGTCTGTTGCTTCAGTGACCTGTAACATCCTGCTCACAGTCATGAGGGGACTTCCATTTGACACTGCTGTATGATAAATTATGCTTAAATTGATTTAAGCGGACATGAGTCGGTGTAACCTATACGTGACCCGAATTGCCTTGCTCGAGGACAGAAGGCATACACTGCTGAATAATGCATTGCTGGCACAGGGTATGGAAATGAAAGTCGATGGCAATGTCCTGGAGAATCTGAAACCGATTCAACTTGCATCTGAGACAAGCTGACATTAACAGAACAGAGAGGCACTGTGTTCGACTCACTGATCAACTCAAGAACAGCAGGTTTATACATCACGGGGTGAGATGGGTACAGAGTCCGTCAAACTCTCAATATAAAGGTTCAGTGGAGTACATTTGGTAATACAGACTGAGATTCATACGTACCATACTTCTTGCGGATCTGATCGTGCCTTGCCTTTCTCTCCAAATTCCTAGAAAGAAAAACATAAGAAGAACCAAGGTTATCTCACAGGTCAGAAAAATATGTAGCTTTTAATCTGTAGTTTGGTTCAACTGATCAGGTGCAGTCTGAGGAAGAGCGTTGAGCACGGGAGCTCATTTTGGTGTGCGGATTCATCATTTTTCTGTTCATTGTTGATTTTTTAGATCCAGCACCCAACCCAAACGGGCTTTTGGAGATGTGCGCGTCCTTTCTTCTGTTTTTATCAACTGATCAGGTGGACCATAAGTTTAGCTTCTGAATGAATGCTAAAATCACAAACTGTATTTACAACCATAAACATCTGTGGTTTGTCCCACTTTCACACCCCAAACCACAGCAGATTCTGCTTGGAGGTGGACAGAGACCTTCCACCTTAAATAAGGGGGTGCATTTTTATATAACTAACCCATTTAAATGTTATCAAGGCTTCAAATTATGCATATTTAAGGGCGTGCTGCTTTGAGTGACAGGTTTGGTTGCTGTCCGTAAAGGTAACTAAGTATAGATTTCTTGATTCACAAAGTAAAGGTGTAGCTGTAGTTGTCGCTGTTTCAGTGTTTTCAGTTCATGAAAGTTAATTGTAACAATTTCCTCGCCTGAAAAAGTCTTGTTCAGCATTTGGTTGTAGTACCCTTTAAGGAGTCAGATATTGAGTTTTTTTGTTAAGTACACTTTGTTTTAACAGTTTAAATCATGTTTTTTTGCTAGTATTAGCCTTATTACAGTTAACCATAGCTGTAAATGCACCATGCAAACTACGCTAGCAGCTCGCGTTAGCATTATCTCCACACACTATTGTTCCAAAAATACAAGATGGTGAAGGCCAAAATGCCAAACTGCAGCCTCAAAATGGGAGTCCATAAGCCAATGGGTCACGTCACAGTGGCATTATACAATCTATAAAAAGCACCCGTTTACAATCAAAGAGTGGTGGGGAGCACACCGGTGGTTTTATGCCAGTGAGCTCACCACATTTGTCCAGACCAAGCTCTGCACAATTACATCATATCGACCCATTTTAAACACATTAAAATGTAGACATCAAGCAACACCTTTCACTCTCATATCCTTATGCATACACAGAAAGCCTAAGCTTTGCAACTAACAGGTGCATTAAACATGCAGCACCACTGTCACCATATCACAAAACTCTGTGATAGCTTGGGTAAAGCTAACTGGAGACCAGACTCTCATGAAACTTGTGGAAATGAAATGCAATACAAGATTACAGTGTCTGGAAAAGGAAGAGGGGCAACAATTGCAGGTGAAAATGACAATTTTAATAACCTGTCACACACACTGTAGGCTGCAATAACAAGGTATTTTTCTCTGCTTCCACAACCACCATATTGGACTGTGTGTCCATTTTAGAGGCCAGTTTTCCCACACACATTGTCCTGGGCCTGGATACCACAAATGCAAGAGCTTGATATTGATAAAGTAATAATGCTAAGGAATTAACTGTTTTCTTTTCTAGACGAAATTATAAACAGAACTGTTGATGAGATGACTAAATATTTACATTAACTGTTTACATTTTTACAGCGGAAAAACATCTTTCAGACAATTCAATCGTGTGCTGTAGCAGTAACCAGAGATAGACAATGTTTATTGCAAATATGATATGTATTCTCAAATTACGCTGTCCTTATACTGATATACAGTATCACCCAGCTCTCCACAGTCCATTTATTAACTATATCATTTGTGCACAATGTCAGTATGAGGCACAACATTGTGGAGGATGAAAAAAGGCATGTGCACACCAAGTACAATTCATGTGTTTTTAATCCAACCTCCAATAAAAATGGTTGAGCACAGAAACCTTGCACACTGTGCCCGATGGATTTCTTTGCTTTATTCATGGAAAGACATTTGCTCCCTTGCTTCTCTTCACTGGAATTACCTCCCTAGATTGTTGCCACTCTCTGCTTGAGTCTTCGATTTGGCACCGCGGCTCTCTGAGTTATAAAGCAATGGGCCTACAGTGCTATTAAACTGTACTTCGCTGTAAGTATTACCATTACTATTGTGCATTTCTGGATAGGCTACCGTTACCTTCCCTTTGTCATGAAAGATTTCAAGAGGGACACTGCTTCCATATATTTCCACTTCCTTTTCTTGCTGGCCCCCTGTCCACTTCTGTCTTGTTCCTTTCTCTCATTGCAGACGCAAGTGTCCCACAGATTATGCCACATTTTTGCTCACTGCCTCTTGGTCAAACAACTTTCTAAAGGCTTTTGATGGATGCCAAAAAACACAGAGAAAAAAACTTAAATGACGGACGAAAGTTTCAAAGTCAATGTGCAAACCTGATTGACACAATGTGAGGTCATCCTTCTTTTCAAACGCGCAACAATTTTGGACGAAAAATACGAACTTGATGTGCAAAGGCCTTAAGTGTGGGAAAATAACTTTTTTCAATATTTTTACAAACCTAACAGCCTACTGAGAATGAAAAGGCATGTCTGCATTCCTTATGGAGAATGACATTTAAATACTGGCTTGTTGTGAAGTGCTGAGTGTGTTCTCCTATTCAATTTTGACTCATTGCAGACTTAGATGCATTTAGCTGGCAGTGAAACACAAACCCAGCAACAGGCATGCTGTCAGCCCCTAACTCAGCCTTTCTTAGGACTAACAAAGGTTTAGTGCTCTGGACCTCCAGGAGTGTCACTTCACTTCATCTATGCACAAAGAGCTGGTGTAAATCAGTCAGTGTTATATTGCCAGGTAGTGATCTGTGATTAATCAGGGTGGCTGAGATCTGCCTGCCATCTGTCCCCCCACCCTGCTGGCGGCTTGTATGCAACTAATTGACTGACATGTTCACACTCCCTCTACATAAATATGGCTGCATTCAACAAGTGGGTAGTGAAGAAAGAAAAGGGGAGGCAGATATAAGGTAAGCACATGATGGAATGTCTCCAAGCACTCATCTGTGTAAAAGATGAGCTAAATCCGAAGGCAGCAGAAAGCTTCTTTTCCTGGAGATGTTGAAGGTTCTGCTCCTTGACTTTCAAGTTTTATATTCAGACTGTTGTCTAGCTCTTTCTCTGTTGCTAGATGATCAGTGATCTGTGTCCATGTGGCCAAGTTGGCGGCTACTTGTGAAGCAAATTAAACATATTCCCACTGGTTGCTTGAGGCATTGCTGGGGTCGTGCGACTGAACTGGGTGATAAAAGTGGGCTGGAATTAAATTTGAATGAATGGAACTATAAATAAACAAGAGCGCTCTGATGTAGAGGCTGTTATCCAGACAGAAAACTGACACATCAAGTGTAAGACGGATGGATTTTCTCTCAGCGAAGAAAAGAAAAACAGGTGATGCTCATTAAAATAAATCAGTCAAACACTTCAGTTGAGAAAACCTGGAAGCCTAACTTGCTCTGGAGTTCACCATCAACAGTGAGACAGAACTCTGTCTTTTGTGTCTTGAATTTCTGTCATTTTAGGCCAAAATTAACATGCGTTTTTCATCTGCACAGAGCTGAGAAAACAGGCTTGAAAAGAAACAAGCAGTTCATGTTGCTTATTATGTATTTTTGACTTTTAACTATTTGTCACTGTTTTCCCCAAAATTGCTTCTAGTTGATCCATTGCGTCCTTTTTGGTTCCAAAGGGGAGCTGAAAAAAGTATGTACAATAATACTGACACGTCATCAGTATCGACTGATATCAGCTTTAAAATCAGAACTGGCCAACATGCTTTTTTCTCATTTTGCACAATTAATTAATATTACATAACCATGAAATGCATTCTATGTCATTTGCTGGTGAGCCATCATGATAAGAGCATGCTAAATTAGGTGGGGGAAAAAACGGATATATCGATAACTGTATTGTTATTGGCCAAAGGACTTGTTTTAAGTCAGCATAATCTGATATTGACAAAAAAATCCAATATTGTGCATCTCTAGAAAAAAGATCTGGGAACCACCTAAGAGGAACAATGTCTCTACTTTCTCTTCAAATGTCGTAATATCATGGCGGATTTGGATCTCACATTTGGCAGTACCAGCTGGGTTGAGTTAGGTCAGGTTTTAAAACGTCTTTGTTTAATGCAAACTTCAAAAGCTAAAATTATGCTTCTGCTGACATGCATGTAAGCATCTTTGCAAACCTGAGCAGGGAGGGCTTGCATGGGTAACTATAGATTACAAAATCACGCGATACAAGCCAATGTGCACAGCCACCAAATCTCAACAACGCACGGTGCTGACCTGCATGTCAAGCAAGCTGACTGGTTGATCCAACATCCTGTTGGGAAGTTATCTCCATTTGGGCGTACATTTTAACAAGGCACTGCCAAGTGATCCTCTAGTAGAGCATAGGGAACTAAATTTGTTTACCATGTTGTTATTGTACTGTCTATTTATCTTGATAAATCCAAATACTGTCACATTTTTTTCACTGTTACAGAGGCTTGTTTACTCTGTCACAAGGGTGAAACTGATTTCTATTTTCTTCTTCATTTTTCTCACATTGTGTTTTGCTAAATGTCACACTGCCTCCCAGCTGCTCCCTTAGCCTGGGTCCAGACCTTTGAATTCACCCATTCCACTTAGTTTGAGTTGACTGATTCATCTAGCACTGTGACATGAAACAATGGTTTACAATAAAAGACAACCAGTGAGCGCCGCAGAGGGACCAATCAGCAACCTCTGAGACAGAAAAATGACGCCAGTGCCTAAGTGCCAAAAACTGCAGTTCATCGAATGACCACTTGAGGCCAGCTCCAAAACAGCGTCAATCCCCACAGACCCCCTTGTTAAAATGTCAAACTTTACAGCAGAAATAAACATGTTTAAAGCCTGGTACAAAAAAAGGGTTTTGGTCTCTATAGCTAATTTCATTATTCATGACAACTGTACAGTGGTAACTTTTTTATAACTAACCCGCTGACATTATATTAAGGCCCAAAGTTATGCATATCTAAGAGCAAACTTTTAACAAAAATACTGAATAAAAATATCTTATTGTTTGGGGATTTTTTATGCCAATGTCATCTTAAAAATCTGTAATATCACTTAGCATACAAAAAGCTGAATGATTCAATCCATCATAGGAGCTGTTAATAATGATTCCAGCAGACTGCTCTCAAGCCAGCTCAGATGATGATGAAGGTTCAGTGCTGTGAGCTGGCTCTCTGGAGGCCAGGCACCAGCGTCTAAAGGCACTAGTCTTTCCCATGATGGGTCCGATCTATTCTGAATGTCCTGTTCACAACATGAACTTCATCTATGTAGGTCACTGCACTAACTCTGACTTCGGAGATTTGATTATGCTCACTGCAGGAAACCCTGGCTGTGGCACGTGAGAGAAAAGCTCATAGAGGTTGGATAATTCAACTCACAGACTCTCTCTCAGACACACACACACACACACACACACACATACACAGAAAACCAGGGCTCTGATGTTCCCATCACTGCAAGTGATGATGATAAACCACAGTTACCGACTATCTTTCTGCACGACTGCCCCGCTTACCAACACATCACCCAGCCATCCTCGGAGGAGGAATGCACTGGGAGCACAGGCACTAAATAGAAAGATGAGGCTGAAACATTTATGGGGTGCAGGAAGAGGAAGGCTTCCAGCGACTTCTGTATGATTCAGTGACTAACACACTGTTTCTTTGACAGTGGATGGCACTCAACAGGATGTAGCCCACTCTATTTATGACCACATTACCAAAGAGCAGCTGCTCAGCCTTGACAATCCAATTGGTGTTTTGGGATGCGAGTGGAGGAACGCTGAGCTCCTCCACTGGGACATGGACTTGTTGGGGCTACTAAACCACACACCAGTTGCTTGAATCCCAAACACACAACGGGCCCTTTTGTTGGGGACTACAAACTATTCTGTTGCAGGAAATCCCATGTCGGCCCAGCTGATGCAAAAACACACGTGTTGAGAGAATAGGATTTAATCTTTAGGTCATTTTCTTTGTCTGATCTTTTTTAGTCAACCTGACATGATGATACAGCTAGGTTTATTGTATTTATTTTATATATTTAATTTACATGAACAAATGTGTATTTGCATGATTTGTTTGTTTAAGTTTACTACAGTCTTTTGATAGAAATGTTAAAATGAAAGCCCCCAGAAGAACTTCTCTCTCTCTCCTCTTCTTCTGAACTATAAACGACTGAGGCAAATTTGTGTTTTTTTATTTCTTGGCCAATGGATTTTCATGGACAAAATTTCACTTTTCAAGGACCCGTAATTGAAAAAAGAACAACTCCTCGCCCAAATTGCCTGGCATTTTTCTAACATATCAGATTTATATTCTATATCATAAGTATCATAACTAGCTGAAATACATGAAGAGACAGAACACAGGGAGAGAATGAAGAAACTTATGTGATGATAAACCAAACATCACACAGACGCATATTAGAGCTAAGTTATGTCGACCGCTTTAGAAAATAAGTTTGCCTTGATGTTACATTACATGTATATGGAAGATAACTATCACAATTTAATTACACACAACACAATTCCATGACGTTTCCAGGCCTAGAAAATGTGATATTCCATAACTTTACCAGGTTTTCCATGACCATGGGAACCCTGGAGTGAACTGTTTTGTGATATGTTCAATGTTGTGGTGGAACACAAATAAAAGTCTTTGACTGACAAACACTTTTCCACTACAGGCCACACCCTGAGAACGGCTACAACAGACGAGACAAATCACCATGACAGACGCTGTTGCATCCAGATCCATTGCATGTGCTCAAAGAATCAAGGCGAGTTAGATGAAATGTAAATGGATAGTGGTAACGTAAGTGTAGTATAAACCACAAATTCACAGAATTTTTTCCTCATTGAAACAAGTTGCCTTCGAATTTTAATGAATAATTACATATATATTTCATATTTTTGCAATTCTAAATTGCCCGTTGTTGAAGGGACTGAATTACAGCTATTTTTAACAACAGATAACAACAGTATAATTCAGACACCAAATATATTATTTATATTTGGAACTGATTTGGCCCCAAAAGAAGAAGAATGACATAGTTCAAACTTTCAATTAGTCTTTGTCCCCACAGTCTCGCATAACAGGAAAAAACTTGGAACTTTGATTCTGAATTTGTTTTCCAGTCCAGTAAAGCATCAGTGACCCTCAATCATTATCAAACCACAACAGTGCAACTGGGCTCTAAATATCAAGTCTGTCTGTTTTTCACTGGGCCTCTGCAGTCTACTCAGTAGTTAAATTAAACAGGTTTAAACTGTGATTTGACAGTCCATGGTAGGTTAAGCTGATATTCCCTGATCCCATCCCATCAGTGCTAACCTCAGCCTAACCTTCTGTTACAGCAGTGACGTTTGAAGAATAGCTTTGCCAAACCATCATACTGCCTGTTAACTCCAGCTTGTTATAGGCATTATTGTGAGCTTGACATTAAAACAGGAACCTGCTGCTATTTAAATCAGCACACATTTTAATGCTAAGCTTCCTGTTTCTCTTACCAATGACTGGTGACTTCATCTGTTCATTCAACTGTTGCTCAGAGGGATGTTTGCCTCTTTCTGCCCTTTATATTGTCAGTCAAGCTGAGCCATTGCACAGCGTTTTATTCTCCATGTACCAAACATTACTTGTCTTTACTGTTCATTAACTTAAAGTGTTATATGGCTCCCTAAATTTCTGTTGTCAAAATTTGTTTTGTGTAATGTTCTGATCCTCCTGATATTGTGAAAATAATCATAGTCATATCTCCCAGTCCTACAACATTTATACCTTGTAGTTTTTACTTGTTGCCGTGTGAAGCTGTTATTTAATCAAACAAAGATATAATTCGTTACTGACAGCTTCAACTGGTTTTTACTTGAGCCTGGAGTGAAGTTCTTACCGTTCATCAGCGCGCTGTTTGATCTCCTCTCTCCTCCTGGCATATCTCTCCTCATCTCTGTCAGGCCTTAAGACATAAGGAGGCATGAACACAGTATCAGAATTTAAGAACCAGAGAACAACAAAAACAATCTCATCCAGATGTAATACATTACATACATCTACAAATTGACACATTTGCTTGAGGGATATTCTTTTCACGATGAACAGCAACTTCAAAGTTAAAATGATTCAAATCCTCCGGAGCATGATTCATATTTGATTCATGATTTGTCTCTGCAGCTTGAGAAACAAACGTAAAATGATGTTCAAAACAAAGTGAGAGCTTTTGCTATAGAAGCAGTGTGTCACCTCTGATAATGGAATTACCTAATTTAATGGAAGCTGAGCAATCAGGAGGTGAGAAAATAAAATTGCCTTGAGGAAATGTAACTACAGGGTCAATTTAAATGACACAATGCTTGTGTCAGTGTGTGTGTGTGTGTGTGTGTGTGTGTGTGTGTGTGTGTGTGTATTCCAGGCATGCTCTCTATCCCGTTTTTTTCTGTCAGATGATAGACATGAACGGGACTCCTACACCCACAGGACTGTCAGTGTGTGACAGGCCAGCCTGCAAGTTGATAGACTGACATGACATTTTTTATTTCACTCCAGCACAATGACAGCACCACACACACAGTTGTCTTGTAAAGGCAGCTAAAATGATGAAGCTACAAGAGCAACAGCGGAGAGTGATTGTAGAGCTGATTCATGGGTGCTCAACTCAAGAGGTTCACAGCACTGAACTGTTGTTCCCCACAGAGCAATTAACAACTCATTTTATGTGAGCACAGAGGAAATATCAGAGCGGAACAGGACTCTGATTCACAGACATGTCTGACATATTTGTCAAAATTTGAATCTAACACTTTATTTAAAGGTCTGGTGTGTAGGATTTAGGGGGATATATTGGCAGAAATGGAAAATAATAATCATAAGCATGTTTTCTTTACGGTATAATCGCTTGAAAATAAGAACTGTTTTGTCTTGGTTACCTTATAATAAGCCGTTTTTATCTATATATGGAGTGGGTCTCGTCCAAGGGTCAACCATATTGTTCGGCCATGTCTCTAAAGTAGCACAGAACGGACAAACCACAAACTGGCTGTGGATAGGACCATTCCAACCTCTATGTTGGCCATTGTAGTTCTCCTAAATGCTTGGCACATGGGAAAAGTTTAGTTGTTGGTATCGCTAGATGCCACTTGGTCTTGCACACTAGACCTTTAAGGTGACCTTTACATGAACTTATCCATTTATTGGGTGTTGGGTATCAGGGCTGGTAACGTTAGTCACCAGCCCTGATGACTAACTAGTCAGTGGCACATGACAACCGTAAGTATTTGGGTTTTCTCCTTATCTTGGTCTCATACTAAAGGAATCCCTACAAAGAAGACCTTGGCATTCAAAGATCAAAGTAAGGGAAAAAAAACTTGGGGTACCTCTAACTCTATCTTAACTGTCTGCAACATGGCCGAGTTTATGGTGATAAATAAAGAAAAGGAATGCACCCCTGGAGGACTATTCCGCAATCGTGAGAACCCAATGGATATGCTGATTTTACACTATAGATTTGACTTGAATAAATTTCATTGCAATTTTCTTTGACATTCATTGTTTTCTGTTCGCTAATATTTGGTAATAATATATTATATATAATATTAACTTGTCTTTTCTTCTGCCATTTTATTTTTTTCTATCTATAAGCCAACTTTGTGAGACGATAACAGGAGAGGTGAGGACAGGTATCGCAAGCGCAAGTGCAAGCAAACAAAATGTAGAATTTTACTGCTGTCAAATCTCTTTCATTGCAGTAAAAGCCTTCACTTATTTCTTTACCTAAGGAAACCTCTTAGGGATTCTGTGCATCACGCTCATGGAAGTCCTTCAGCTAAGTGTCATACTTAAGGAGAAAACCTAAGGCTGTTCTGTGTAACCCGTTCCAGATCTAGAAAAAAAGACTATTTGCATAGTTTTATCTCAGCCAATCTACGCGAACGTTCTTTGATTAAAAGCAACGTGACTGGCCAACTACAGCAGCAGCTACAACTCATACAGTCTGTGGCGTGGTAAAGACAAGTGTGGTGTATCTGATGGAACTGGCAGTTCAGCGTGCCAAGATGCCACCAAAACGTTCTGAAGTATGGCTGTACTGCACATCAATGGTATCTGGTGGCATGTTATGCCACTAACTGACTCCATACACATGATGGGAATTATATAAACTAGGAAAAAGGCTTCAAATGAAGTACTCTATTAGTATCTGTGTCAGTTTAAGGGTACAGGTATTGGTACTAATGTCGTAAGCTTTCAAACGACCGCCAGCTCTTACTGCACCTGTCATCAGGTTGTAGTCAAGGTTGGTGTTGTATTGGACTTCATGGTTTTGGTCTTAGTCTAGGCAGCATCATCTACAGGTATTCACATTTTAAGTGCTTTGTGGTAACTGAAATGGCTTTCGAATACTTTATCCACTCAAAAAAAAAAAAAAAAAACATGCTACAGTTGCAGTGAAATGCCTCTGGCTTGTCATTCAACCTTACCTTGATTGACGTCTCTTGCAGCAACAGCAGCAGCAGCAGCATGCCACGATGCTGATGAGGATGGTTCCACCCACAACCCCGAGGGTAATGATCAGGGCTTCAAAGTTCACTGAATCACATGAGAATACAAATAATTATTAGTCATATTCTTCACAAGAACAGGATTTACTCTGAGGTTACATTATGTATGAAACTTGAAAAGCTTTCCACTGAGTGACAATATGAACTGAAATTGTTTGGCAATGGTGCCACCTGCTGACTACTCTGCAACACTACAAGTTACACTGACAATGAAACCACACATATCCCACTCATTTCCACTGAAAACATAACTGAGACTTTATCAGATGAAACTTTGTGTCAAGGCTAGAAACCACTCCAGCATCAGCATTAACTGTTTATCAGTGACATATTAAAGTAATAACATCACTTTGCCAAGACAGAGATAAAACATCTGAACTACGATTATGTTTCCCACCATGACCTAAATGACTTTTCCACTACTTTACTAGCTTAGCTAACTAGCTTAGAGCACATTCAAGACATTTAAATGGTTTTCCCTTGAATCTGTTAGAGTGTTGATTTTATAATCTGCTATCCACTAATGTTGAGCTAAAAACCATCTATCTTCAAAACTTCACAATTTTTTGTGGATTTTTTAGACCATATTTGATATCTGAGTGCAAAAAGCTAGAATCAATATGTTGTATGTAAAGCAACCGCTTTGTTTATTCACTGTGTTCAAGGAAATTAGATGAACGCAGCCACACAGGTTATGGATGCACGATAATATCGGCACGTAAATGGTATAGAACTATTAAAATCGGCCAACATGCTTTTTCTTATCTTTTACAATGAATGATTATTACATATGTTGAAAAGCATTCTATTTCATGTCTGTCTGCTGGTGGGCCATCATGATGACAGTATGCATGCATAATGATGTTAATTCCACTACAGAAGAGACTTGATAGTCAATACATTTAGGTAGGGAAAAAGTGGATATATCTGTTATCAGTCAATGAGTTGATACATATTGGCATATTGGATATAGGTAAAAAAAAATCCAATATTGTGCATCCCTAATAAAGGTATGGTTTCCTTTAGCAGGGAAGATAATCCATTTACTTTTCTCATAACTACATCACTGCATCACTCATAAATGACAAGTCAGACAAGCGTAATATTTGGTTATTTGTAATGCTATGTACGTATTTCAGGTGTGGTCAGGCTATTTCTGCAGAGAAACCCTGTTCACAGCTGGATAGGTCTTTGTTTTCAGTTTGACAGGTTTTTAAAAACAGGTTATCTGGTCCTATGCCACTCAACACTGGAGGCTCCTGGGCTTGTGCTAATTCTCTGCCAATAACTGTCATTGTGAGTCACTGTGAGTCTGGAACCATTCAAATACCAGAGGAAACAGCCTTGGCAGAAATGAAGAACAGCAACGGCATTGATGTTGACGCCCTGGGTTAACTTTCATTTAATTTCATTCCATTTCCTCTGTCATGTAACTATATTCTGAAACCCCATCTCTCTCTCTATCTCTCTATCTCTCTATCTATCTATCTATCTATCTATCTATCTATCTATCAAAATGTCTGGGAGTAAGAAAATGTTAAAAAAAAATACATAAACGGTAGATACATATCTCAGCATTTTATTTATCTCTGTGGCGAAAACTAAATGACAGTCTTATTTTTTTAAGTTTCAATTATTAAAGACATAAACTTTTAAAAAAATCTCTCAGGATAAGGGCACATTGAAGACCTATACACATGCTATATTGACAGAGCCGTCACTCTCTGCTGAATAGCTTTATCCTGCATTACAAAATACACAGTTGAAACAGCCAAAGAGCTAAGAGAACAATGGCCAAGCACCAGAAAGAAAAAAAGTGAAAAAGAACCCTATTAATTACGTATGATTATTGGATTTTTTTTTTTTAAAAAACCCACACATTAATAGTTCCTAAAAACATCAGGAAAACCAGCTCAAAATTCATCCAAATTGCTTGTTTTCCACAAACATTCTATGGGGTTAATTGTTCAGTTCATCAGTTGTTCTTTACTGTTAATGTTATGCATTGAATACAATATGAAATATTCATCAAATGTCGCTTAGTTAGGGGTCGTAAGTTTACTCAATGATAATAAAAAAAAAGCCCCTGAAGGAAAAAGCTGGGAACCACAGACATAGACCTTGATATTTAAAGTGAAAATGCAGTGCACACTTTCAATGAACATATGATCACTATGTGTCATTAAGGCAACTTCTGTCTCTGATGGGCCAAATGTTTTACCAGCTTGTCTATTTTGTTGAAATTACTTACATATTTACAGTCACTTCGTCTGCATGCGCACACCATCTGCTTTGTGTTTTAATTGTTGTCATAGGGCTACTCTGTATCTCCATGGTCTTTATTTACGTGAACTACCAGCGTTTTTAGCCTTTGATACAATGTGTAACACATGTTTCAGCTTTGTTTATTAATCTGGTTAAAATAACTTCACCTGAATAATTTGCAGCCACAAAAATCCCTTAGTTGGCTTCTTTCCCCATCTGGCTGGCTACTCTTAAACTAGGGGAACTCCCTGGCCATCACTGAGTTTACCATCTGTACCTAGTAAGAATGTTTGGTGTCAACAGACAGGCACATGTTCACGTCTATAAAGCTGTTACAGCAGATCAACCACACAAGAGAGGAAGCAGGTACAGTGCTGCAGGAGTGAGAAGTAGGATCATAGGTTGCAACCTCCCCTCTGAGACACTGAAACAACATGAAGTGAAAGGAACAGAGAGTTTTGGCTGACTCCTCTCACACAGCCAGGCATCTGTGCAAATTGTTCCCCTCAGCTAAAACACTCCATTGTTTGTTGAGGAGAACCATCCTGCAGCTATTTGCCTCTCTTACCCTAACTTGCCAGTATTTCATAGAGCTACATCATTTCAGAGTTCCCCCTGTACACTGGCATGTGGCATCGCACTTACTGTTCTTTTCATTGTTTTATGTATTTTTTTCAAAGTTGCATTTCTTATTGTTGTATGTATTCTATACACTGGTCTCTGTTTTTAATGTTAAAATGACAATAAAGTATCACTTCTTTTGAGTATTGAACCTTCACACCAGTTTCATATCTGTCCCGCCCACATACACTATCTACATTTCCCTGACACTCAAAACCATGATTATTTTGTCAACAGTTTCCTCCTCCAGTGCAGTCCAATGAAGCCTCTATCATGTTTACTTTATAGCAATGATGGATTGCAGTCTTATAAAGTTATATATTAAGCAGGTAGTCAAGTCAATATCATAAAAAGACTGATCAACTCACACCAGCACACTCCCCAACGGGCCTGGGACAACTGGCACACTGACGCTGGAGGCAGCAACCAGCTCACTGGGTATTCTGTGCAGTTGTTGGTGGTTAAGCACCACAGACACTGTGAAGATGAAACACAAAGATCAACCCTCTGCATGTAATGGTTCTGTTAAGATCTAAATAGTCTATCTGATATTCAGATCTAGAGCTGCAACAATCGGCAGGGTTAATCAATCAACAGTAAATTAACCTGCAACTGTTTTGATGATCGTCTTTTAATTTAACACTAACAAAACTGAAGAAATTATATTTTTCCTCAGGGAGATGAGAGCCCATGACCCTGTAATTACTGATGTCTGTATGATTGAACAGGTGTGCACCCACAAGTTTCCAGGCATTCTCATGGACAACAACCTAAAATGGAGTGGCCCTGTGGATTTTTTGTGTTAAGCTGGCTCAAAGAATTTACTTTCTTCTGAGACTGAGACTGTTTGCTGTTGGTTCAGAGATCATATCAATACTCTTCAATGCAGCGCTGGATAATAGATATGGCATAGCATCATGGCAGTGTCTCAATTAACTTTTTGACTCACCGGCCAAGGGGACTGGTATATGAAAAAATCCAACCCCAAGCATATTTTCTATCGGCCAAAATAACAGTAGCAAGCAGTAACTGGGTGGCAAGGGATGTTTTAGTTTTGTTTCTTTCAAATATGTATATGTTACTGGTCAAAATGTGTCCATATTGGGTATGACGCAAGTCTTAAATTGTTTAAAAATGCTGCGGTAAGTTTTTTCATTTTCTACTATTTTGGCACAAACATTTATCTGCTAGTGTGGCAGGCAGCCTTTTGAGATTGATTGCCAAACAGAAAATCTATCCACATTTGTTGTTTGTTGATTATGGTACACTGGCAGTCCTGCTAAAAACCAAAATTAAAAATTTGGTAAAACTAGCAATGGAAGTGACTGGCATGAAAAAATATTCACCACCAGCTGGCTCAGGGAGAGTACATCGCACCAGAGAAGATTGAGAACCTGTACGTACGCAGTGGATTTGTGGCCCAAGTATTTTTTGCCAAACCTGCACTAAGATATGCACACAGCATACTAAACGGCCAGACACACTTCCTTTATAATGAACTTTAACCATCTAGCTGATGCAAAAGTCACTGTTTTAAGTTTTCCTTCCTCCTAACACCTATCACATTACTGAACAAACAACCAGTCAATCCCTCATAGCGTTAGCATCTCATTGAGCTGAGGAGCAGGTTAATTAATTGGTTGCCTTAGTTTGCACTACTTACGGTCTCATGATCACATGCTTTTAGGCTTTTATAGTATTAGTCTTGTAGTTTGATTATTCATTATGAGGTATGTGCGATATTTTGCCACAATTTTTATGTCCACTATACTCTGTTTGTCCTGTGGCAATGTATTATGTGCTAAATGTCATGCTGCTGTATCAAGCACCTTGTCCAAGACACATTTGCTTCAGGAAAATAGAGTGTATCTTATCATGTCTCAAATTAAGCTTTAGGAAATTTTGAAATTTTCACCAAACTATTAATCGAGAAAATAATCAGAGCATCACTTTGTAATGAAAATGAGCTTTAATCGCAGCGCCTTTCAAATAAAAACTTTATTTTAACTACAAGATCAACAGGCTTTGTCACTTAGATTGTGTCCTCAATGTACCTCATTCGCACTTACAAGGTGTCAACAAACTCATACAGAAGCTGTGCAATGTATGATTCCTTGCTTATCTGCAAATGCACACTTGGTGTGAACATAACGTCCGACTGGAATTACAGTACCTCATGATAAACTGGATGTGTAAAAATATAAATTTAAAAAAAAAAATAGTAGCATTTCTGTGAATAAAAACCCAGCTTAACAAAGTCACACAGATTTGAGAGGCCTGCCATGGTGCATTTTGACGGAGGATTTGGAGGTAGCACATACACTGGTGCTTCAAGTTGACATTTTAGTGAAGTAGTTAACTCCCCCTTGGGATCAAGCTTTAACAGCCCTGGCTATTAGCCTGAATTGGGTCTTTAGTCTTGTTTCGGGATGTTAAGTAGACCGCTGAACGTGCAGACAAACAAGGAAACCATAAAATGACGATTTATAACAGCAGTTTGAAATGTTCGTGCAAAGGTCTGGTCTTATCTCTCAAAACTGCTCCCAAATGACTCTGGACAACCTTACCTTGGCATTTGGAACACATGTGTCACAGCTTTTGTAAACTGAACAGGCTGGAAAAAAACACAGAGAAACATGTTAACGTTACCCGAAAATCATGAAAGTAATGATACCAGTGCTAACAGGTCAACAACAACCAGCACATTCAACAGTGACGTATTTTCAAAATGTGACACTATTTCACCCACTCTAATGTACTGACCTACTTATAGACTGGCATTAAAGTATCTTATTACCTGGGGAAATATTACCTTTGTTAACTGTAAAAACGACTGCACTACTTTTCAACTACAGCTCAACTTACGTGTTGGTGGTGGCGGAGTTGTTTGGCATTCCCCCTGGCTAACAAAGCTAACACACAGCACGACGGCACAGAAAAACACCGAGGTGAGCAGTGTTTGTCTCTCGCTGGTAAAAGAAGGCATCGTTAAAACCGCAGAACAGCTGGCAACATGAACTGGGTCTAAAATATACACAATATCTGCTCGTCTACTATGGACGATAGGTTGTTTTGCGCTCCGCGACTCTAGATAATCACTGTTGTTTGTGTTGTGCCTCTGATCGCTGCTGCCACTTCCTGGTTTTACAGGGTTAGCTCGTTTGGGTATTCTTCACAGCCCGGGCGGGAGGAGTTTAAGCTTTGAACAGAAAATACAAAGAGCCGCCCGCTCAGATCAGGTGCTGGAACGTAGTTAATTATTTTCTTGATTAACTTTTTAATTTACTCATTTGGCATGTGTGTAACTTTTTTACTTTATAAATAGATAACAAAACATATTTTACTGAGTGAGGTGCACTCTTACTTATTAATGCCTTCACCTTTCAAAATAATAAACATATACTTCCATCAAAGTGCCATGATTAAATGCCATGTTTTTTTATACATTTCAAAATTTAGTGAATATTAATTTGAATAATTTTTAATGGAAGTGGCCGTGAGACATTGGTGTGATAATTGTACAGTTAGTAGACACTATTCAGTAGATTTACATTACAGATATAGTTGTCTATGTTGTGACATATTTTAAAGTTCGAGTGCATAAAATTTAGGTAGAAATGGTATATAATGTTCATAACTATGTGTTAATTTCATTTAATTTAATTTCATTTCTAATCACCAGGGGGGTATTCCATCAAGCAGGCTAAAGGCAAATCCAGGCTTAAATGGCCAAGTCTGGCTAATGTGAGCCAGAGTTCTGTTCCATCAAAGTGGCTAAGATTAGCCTCACATTGGTTCTGGCTAAGCCTGATACATCGAGCTAAACTCCGGTTTCCGTTCCATCAAACTGAGCCACAACTCTGCTCCATCAAGGTGGTTAACCTGAATCCCAGCCTAGTAACCATGGTAACTTATGCTGCCGGGCAATCCTGGTCTGTAGCAGGATTAAGGTGAGGATTAGCTCCATCTATGATCAAAAAATGTTCAATAGACAAGAACAGACACCTGAAAGACAGTTCTGCCAGTGCTTTTACACACTCACAACTGTCATGTAATGATAAAATAATATGTAGATCATAAAATATATAACATAATTAATAAAAAAAAATGAACTATTAAAAAACAAATTAAAATTTAATAAAAAATGAGATAATTAAAAAAAAAACAAGAGTATAGCCAAAATCAATTTAATAAAAACAAAACTATAATAAAATGAAACTGAGGCATTAAAAAAAAAAGATTGTACATGAATATATGATTGCCCTCCCATCCCCACCCCACTCTGTTTCCAATTGGCTAGCAAATTCACAGCCAGTTAACGTCAACTGACAACGGCCAGAGAAGGAGAGGGACACACCCAGAGAGACACAGAGAGAGTAAATTAGGAAATAATGGCATGCCCCTTCATCGAGGATCCTGTTGATGAGGAGGCCCACATTGTTCAGTGGGCCTTCCAACCACCACCAGCCCCAAGGGTCTTCCAGGACAGGACCAACCCATTGATACAGACGGACTCCTATCTGTGGGAGAGATACCGGCTCAGCAGGCAAAGCACAGTGTATCTATGCAGTTTGCTGGAACCACACGTTATAAAGGTCACACGCTGCAGCCAGTCTCTGACCACTGTGCAGTCAGTCTGTATTGCACTGAGGTTCTTTGCTAGCAGTACATTCCTGTATAGTGTTGGTGATGCTGAGAGGCTAAGTGAGGCAACTGTTTGCAGAGAGGTAAAAAGGGTGTATTTTCTATTCATTTTGATTATTTCTAGCATCACCATACATCATGCATAGGGCTTGATTTGTTCACATTAACATATGGTTGTCTTTTATATTTATGAATTAACCATGACACAAAGCAACCACATTAAATGGGACACACACCACTGTGGTCTGTCTGTTCCTCATCCTATAGCACATTCCATACATTTAAGGGGATTTTACTTATTTTTGATATAATAAGGGGCAGAGATTACAACTGACTCCCAAATGATGAGAAATAGATCACTGATTCACTATCACCTGCATTCACCTAATAGTTTTCCTCATCTCCACTGAACTGATGGATTTGCTAAATGGAAATTTCTACAATCAATAGATAAATGTAATGTGATTATTTCCTATAAGCTGATCATTTTGGAAATGTCAGTGATACACTACACTAATCAGTTATGTGATAAATGCAATGATTGACATAAAACAGTTTGATTAAATGCATCATCTGAAATGTAGGCTACATAGGAATCAGCAGTAAAATGTGATTGTCTATCACTAATATTAATTTACACATGTGTTGAATTTCATTAGGCAGACTTGAACTGTTAGATTTAATAGGTGTTCTTATCTACATATATTTTGTCCCTTTGATGCGGGATTTATATAACATGATATTATGCTGAAGTGCTGAATTTTCTTTGTCACTTGCACATTAAGCCTGTCGGCAATATTCCACCACGCCACCTGCCTTGCTTTATTAATTGCTGCCATGTTGTGCCTACAGTAGCCTAGAAGGACAAATCAAACAGGGCCATTCATGTTTTTGCATCAGCCGCCATAGTTCTACTGCACACTTGACACACGGGAGAAGTTCAGCTCTGCAACGTCTCAGTGAGATGCCACTTTTCCTACAAACTAGTAAACAGAAACATTCCAGTTGCGCCTCATAACTTTAGAAACTTTTTGAAATCAACCAAACATTTAGCTTGAGCTCGATGGGTGATGTAGATTTAGTTTTCTAACCTTCTTCACACACACAGAACTTTATATTTATGTAAAATATGTTTTCAAATTTTTGGGGGACATGAGTGACTTCCCGAAAATGGTCCCAATGGAATTGGCCGACTTGTTTTTTTTGGAAGGTGAGAAACTACAGGGTAAAAAAAAGAGTACAATGAAAAAACAAATATATAATTTTTAATACTTTATATTTTACTGTGAATACCTCTAATATTTGATGCAGTGATATACCCTGAAACCATAATATATCATGGTATAGAAATTGACGGTTATCATACCGTGTAAATTTGCTTCCAGAATCAGATATACAGTACTTTATTGATCCCTGAGGGGACATTGTGATTTGTTACCGCAAAGAATTATAAGAAGTGAGAATAAGAGTATGAAATGGAAGTGTATACATATAAAGCAATAAAATAAGGCCAAACATAAATTAAATGTCCATTAAAATATAAATGTGCATTATGCAGTTAGTTTTTAACACTAGTGCTTAAGATATTAAAAAATATTACAAATAAAATATATACCCAATAGATAATTATGAACTATAAATGCAGTAGGTGAATGAAGTCCAAGTGCCAGTAGCCTATATTGACTCAGAGCCGCTGACACTCTGAGAGAGAAGTTGTACAGGCCGATCGCCAAAGGCAGGAATGACTTCCTGTGGCACGCTGTGGTGCATCTCTGGACAGTCTGAATGGACAATCTCATCTGTGTTTGCACAGCAGCTGTCAGACATTTTAATGAACACCTTAAGATGTTGTCTCAGCTGTTGATTATGTCTCAAATGGCATTTTACTGTGTGTTTTTTGTATCCCGAACTTGTATTTGTGGGATGTAGCCTACCTTGTATATACTTTGTTGTCTGTATAACTTGCATCTGGTGGCAAATGAGTTTCCTTATTGGGGATTAATAAAGCCTTTTAATCTAATCTAATCTAATCTAATCATTTCCTTTCCTCCTCAACTGCCTTTCATTAAAAAATGGTTTAAATTATAATACAGTGTTTGCTCAACAAATTCATTCCTTTAAGGGTCTTTGTGACAGATAATATATTTAGAGTTATACTGTGTAACTGTGATTTTTTCTGAGACAGTTATTGTACCTTGAAAATCTCATACCGTTGCAACCCTAATGGTGACAAAAACGTTGCTGCATAACATGGATGACACAGCTGCTTGTAAAATGCCAAAGGCTGCACAGAGAACAAACTAAGAACTAAGAAGCTGACCTTGTTTTCCATATTGTAGGTAGGATTTGAGATTTGTCTGAAGAAAAGAATTAACTGAAGGGAATTAAGATTTTCTTGCAACATCCAAAGTGTCTGCTTCTCCCCTTTTCTGTACGTCTTGTATACAGATCTGTATATTACCTTTGCCATGGCCCATTTTTGATGAATTTGTCAGAGGGTATGATGACGCCTTTTCAGCAAGAAAAATGAAGAACACTATAGGATCTCCATCATCTTGTGAACAACAGCCGACATGCAATATGCATGAGCTGCTAAATATAGGAGTGGCTACACTTATTTAGCTGCAATCACTGAGAATAGATGGCGTTTTAGAGAAAACAGATGTGATCCTATCAGAGTGCAAGTTTGATCTGTTTCCCTGCCACTGCAGAGAAAGAGGAGTGGTTGTCACTGTTGTACCATTTTTTATCTGCGATGGCGTCATGCAACCAAATCACTCCATGGAATTTTAATGGAGACTGAACTGAAAGGCCCGAGACACCCTCTGTGATCAGTAGGTGGCAGTGTAATATCACACAAGCTCTGACTCACTACTCAGCAGGGACTACCCAGAAGACAAGAATCCATGTGATGATTGCATCTGACTGTCTGCTGATTAGCTGTTTGACAGATTTATGTTCTCTGCATGTTAGTGTAAATGAAAAATGCATGTGTATTGCATGCACTACATTAACAAGTACTGTAAATATCCCTTTGGGCAGGACCCCAGTCGAGCTGAGCCTGAGGCTGAACATGCTTCAATATAAACCTCATCTGTTTGTCTTGTTTTTCCATTCTCATAAGTATTTGTTGCCAAAGGAAATTGGAGGACACATATTAAAAAAGAGAAGACAGTGAAAGAGACGAGACACATGTTGGACAGTGGCTTGTTTATATTGTTTATATTATGGAGTGTGCATTTAGTACAGCTGACCTATCACAAACCTCAGTGCAATAGTCAATCAGACCAAACTATTTGTATCTAACAGTATACTCTGTCTTTCAATGTAGACCACATCCAATAATACACAAAGAAAAAAACTGAGAGACAGCAGCAAGTAAAATAGAGTACTTAAAACAAATGTAATGTCCCAACCCTGTCCAGTTAACATAAACTGGCATACCAATTGGAACTGAAAGTCTCAGTGGTTATATAAAAAGTTAACAAAAGGGCAATAGGCTTCGCCAGACAGTTTTAGTGTTGGATTTTATTGATACTGTGAGGCTCCAGTATCCCTGATGCTACTTGTCATCGATTTAGTCTCATTTGTTAATGGCTCGCTTCCAGTTAGACTCCCCCCAAAAAACCATTCACATTTCCAGCTGAAACATCAAAGTCCCAGACTGTTCACAACTGTGCTACTTGGCAATGTAAGCATGCTAACATGCTATTGTGAGAAAGGGAAACATCTGCTATTCCTATGCACAGCCCCACAGAGCTTCTAGGCTGTATTCTCTCAGTCTTGTTTAAATATGGAAATTCATGTGTCCTGCTTGTAGTTGGTTCTACATTAAAAGGCACAGCAGTTCTTTCTCAAGTGGGAGCATAGCAGGGTGGCCAAAAGCAGCCTTCATTCATCCTTCGCATACACCACACTGTCAGTACAAACTTAAACAGCCTTATTGACTGGTAAATATGGCAATAAGTTAATGTTCAACATGTCTGATTTATGTAAAATTCCTGTCAACTGTTTACAGGCAATCAACAGTGTTATTTCTTAACATATCCTACATGCTGTATACTGAAAGTGTGCAACCTGTCAGCTCGGTGAAGATACTATGAAAGGACCAATAAATGCACTTCAGGTAAATGAACTCAGTCTTTTTTTTCTTAGTATTTCTTATGCATGTTTTTTTTTTCTCTATTCAGAATTATACTTGACATTTAGTCAGTCTTGCTAACTTTGCATCCCTAATTAATTGCTTTTTTAAAAGTATCTTAGGGGCAGCAAAACAAGCACAACCTTGACACATTTTCACATTTTATATACATTTCTAACAGAGACAGAAGCCTTTTTACACAGAGTTTGTACTATACGGCCACTACAAAGTCCCCTCTTAACGCCGCCTTTGCATTTTTGCATAGAACCAAACGATAGCATAATGGCGCTCCAGTGTGTGATTTTAGACAGCATGACTGTGGAATCAATTGGCTGATCTCAATCTTTGCTCTCAGGATAAAGAGCTCCTGGACCTCATAGTTTTCCCAATTTGCAGACATTTCTGGCCGCTGTTCTTCTTCTTCTTTGTGTTAGCCACTAACTGATAACGGCTATTTTTTAAATCTCCCGCGATGAGTTGCACATGTAACACGCCGTGAAAATGTCACACCCATGCCACTCGTGCTACCCATGGTCCTGTCCTGCCAGCTGTCCCACCTTTGCTGCTCTTACTACCTTTGTTCCCTGCTCAGAGGCAAGAAAACTTTGTCCCCCCATTTGACAGCTGTACATTTTATACAGAATGGCGAGTCGGCATAACAGCGCGAGTCCCGCCTTGAAGAGGCAGTTTAAAAGGGCCTTGAGAAACCAGCCTGTTCCTCATTCATTCGCTTTGTTACGACCCTTGGCATATGACACTGATGTTGAGGGCACCTTTTAGCATCTCTGGGAGACACACTGGCCTTTTAACAAACTCCAACATAAAACCCTCTATGAAAATACTTAAGGCTCAGAGCAACTGGAGTATAAAGAGCGAGAAAGTCTGTGTCGGGTGGAAATGGGTCAAACAAAGACTTTCACCATGTTCATGTTTGTTTTAACGTAACAATATGCGACTTAAATCTGTCCGTCACATGCTTTCGTAACCCAAAACATGATCTTTTTTACTAAATCTATCCAAGCGGTTTTGTGTCCTTACCCTAACCGTATGACAACTTTAACCATGTGATATGTCTTTCATCAGGAAACAGCTGTGCATCATATATAGATGGCAAAGGATGCCTTTGGTGTCAGTATCACATGCTGAAGGGTAGTGTATCATTGTTTTCCTTCATGATTGTTTTTAACTGGCAGCAGTGAGACTGAACCAAATGAGTAAAGCTCAAAACAATAAACTGAAAGATGCTAGAAAGCTATTTAGAGCTGAGGAGAACTGCAGAGCAGAGTGATAATACACAGTGGATTCATCACTACACCTTTCACATCATGATTTGACCTATTGTTAATTCAAAAATAATGATTAGTACAACTTTAATGCATGTATAATGAAGCCAAAAAACCTGCAGGTGCTTCACCATGCCATAGCTCATCTGGAGGAACCTGGCGCATATGTGAGAATTGTGTTCTTTGATTTTTCAAGCGCAACACCATCCAACCCAACATACTCAAAGACAATCTCACAGAGGTAGCAGTGGATCCTTCCTTTATCTCCTGGATCACAGATTACCTGACATGAAGGCCACAGTGTGTCAGGTTGGGGAACTGTGTTTCTGGGATATTAATGAGCAGCACGGGGGCTCCACAAGGGACTGTCCTGGATCCATTCCTGTTCACACTGTACACGGTGGACTTCAAATACAACTCAGAGTCCTGCCACATCCAGAAATACTCAGACGACACTGCTATTGTGGTGTGTATCAGGAATGGGCAGGAGTCTGAATATAGGGACCTGATAAAGCCTTCAGTGACTGGAGTCACCAGAACTGTCTCCTCCTGAACACCTCAAAGACCAAGGAAATGATTATAGATTTCCGCAGGTCCAAGCCCCCTCTTCAGCCAGTGAATACCTGTGGGGTGCCAAGCTATAAGTATCTAGGTGTACACCTGGATAATAAGTTGGACTGGTCCCTAAACACAGACGCTCTCTACAAAAAGGGGCAGAGCCGCCTCTTTTTCTTGAGGATACTGACAATGGATGGAATGAAGAACACTGAAAATGTTTCCCGTGTAAGGCTGGTAAGCCTTGTAGTCCAGTTTGTCTTGATGGATGATCCGAATGACAAAAAAAGAAACATCCTCTGGTTCAACTATGCACTGTAAATTCCATCTATTCATTATGTTTTAATATCACATGTGTACAAGTCAAAACTGAGGCCTGACAGTGGCACTGCAAGAAAAGTCACCAAAAACATTAAGAATCACTGTGTGAAATAAAAAATATCCACATCAAACAGATATAAAGATTATAACTTCACAGCCTTTTGTCATTTTTTGTTTCTTGGCTTTGTCATAATAATGTTTTGCGTGCATCTTTCATCTTACAGCCAACAACATTTTCTGAAAATTAATTGTTTGCCATATGGAAAGAAGATGTGTAATTTTTTAATCCACTGCCTAGTTTATGGCTTCATCATGAAGGCACAAATGTGTGGCAATCAGCAGCTTCGTTTTTTTTCTTACTCTGCGTCTCCCTTCAAAGAGCAAAATGTTAATTCCTACTACGCCCCCTAATTGTTTTTGTTTTCTATATATGACAGTTTATTATAAAAAGACACCAATGTAACACCAGTGTTAAAAAGAACATCAGGGATAACACTAAAAAAGTTGTAGGACATTTTTCCACTGTGGTCCTTGATGTAGCTTAAGTGCACACTTCCTATTGTACTGAAACTGGTCTGTTAGCTTTCCATTTTGATCACTGACTGTGGCTGTTCACTTGACTGTATATGCCTCTATTTGATTTTCCACTGTGTGCTAAAACAGCATCAGTCAGCTTTACTGTATTGGGTGAAAAAAGTTCAGCTTCTGCAAAGTTGATGTGACAGCTTTTCCAGGGGCTGAGTCATGTTTTAATGGTCCTAATCGGCCTTTATTGTCGTCTGCTCGGGCCTATTTTCTCTCTCCGCTGCTCATTTGAGAGGCTGATCGGTGGGAGATAATGAGGGCTAATGGTCTGTCTGAGTGACTGAATGAATGTGGGAACATTCAACATAGAGCAGTCAGTGTGGATGGCGTCACCTTTTTACAGAGACACAATTGTCTGTCATTTTAAAGAAGGCAGTCATTTATGACCAGAGATTATCAAGAAAACTATCATTTTAGCTAAAGATTAAATATGAAATATGTTTGATAACAGAACCTTTCCTGTGGTTACAGAGGAACATGTCTCTCCCCTGGACAGTCTGAGGACTGATGTTTATGGTTGTTCTGTATGTACACCAAGCAATGGCCTCATGCAAGGCTTATTACACCTCTTTGTCCAAAATGACTCCCCTCATCGCTTAATAGTTTATTCTGTAGCAGGGGTCATCAACTTTTCTAAGCAGTGGCGGCTGGACTTTCATGGATACCTTATAGAGTGTTTGCACCTATGTCACAGTTTGGTCAGTTACCCGGATGCGTGGCCATATCGGAGATACTCAGATGTAAACAACAGAATGAACAACACGCTGAATGTTCAGACTTTAAAATGTCTAAACTACAGAAATGCCCAGAAGAATGTGTGGAAGCCTCTAAAAGTCTGCGGGAGAAACAGCAATATTTCGAGAAATGACAGTAAATAGGTGGAAAAACATCGTACCAGCACATTGACCTGATGTTGCAGATTCAGACTTTCCCCTACAAAATATAACAATTACAATATGTTGCATTATTATTTAGAAAACTATCAAACAATATATAAGAATTAAAAGCTCCACCATGAAAAGACTTTAAATCAATCTGACTATTTGTGCCAATATAACCTCTCCTGAATGGAGACTTTGACGTAAGCTTTTGCTGTGTGCTATTAACAGTGGTACTTGAGGTTTTTTTTAAGTACTTCTACAACTGCCAGTAGCAGCTTTTAGGCATTTTTGTTTATTTTAATGGGGAATAGCACCACTTTTTCTTGTAAAATAAATCAGCAATAAAAGTTTCTCAACACAGTCGGACATGTTACAACAGGGATATGATCTGAAACCGAGCAGAAGTTATCATCTGCAATCAGATCTACATGCTTGCCTGATGTTAGCATGTAGCTTCATGTAGCAGTGTGTAAACACTCGCAGTTTAGTGATGGGCAAAGCAGTTCCTTAGATGCTATTGAATCACTAGAATCAGTTCATTAAAAAGTTTCGTTCAAAAGATTAGTTCACTGAATCGTTCAGTGCTTGGCAGGGTGGAGCCCTGACTGTGTACTGAATAGTCCGAGTCACTGAACTGATACACGGCTGAGCTGCTGCTGCGTCTGCCCTGCACTGGTGAGTCTCATTACTGGCCAGCCTAACGTTTTAAGTTTGTTTTTCTGTAAACTAAGTCTGTTAAAACAATGGGGAGGTGTGTGATTGTGTTCATGTGGCTTGACTCCTGGCTACATTAGCTGTTAGCTTGGAGAAAACGGTCGCTATGAAAGTGTATCGCTGAGAAGAAATGATTTGAATCACTCAGGGATCAGGGTTACGTCATTCACCGAGTGATTCATTCACCGAGTGATTCGTCACGCGGTAGGCAGTCCCTCCCTGCACCCTGGCTGCCTCGCGACATGGGGGTGATTCATCCCTCGCATGGACCGAATTGGCAGTTCCACTCCCGGCCTGCACGCTCGCTGCTGAGCTCAACTGAACTGAGAAATGAACAAATCAGTTCCGGGAGTGATTCAGTTCAGTACGTTCACTTAACAGATGCGTTCTTTTGAGCGATTTGTTCGCGAACGACACAACACTAAGTAGCGTGCCTGGAGCTGATGACCATATGAAGAAATTTATCTGATGTCATCTTCTAGCCCAAGTAGAAACAAACAACAGAAACAACATTGTCTGAAGCCTGGGGTTTTTGCTCAGAGGGATTACTTTCACATAAGTTTCATTATTTGAAACTCTGGCCACGTTAAATATGCACATCCAACATTGTAATATTATGACGGAACATTCAGTACCAGCTTTTGACACTTGACAGTTTTCAATACCTGTTGCTATGGATACTTTTCAGTTGGGCCTATCTTGGTGTTGGAAAAGTGACTGCAGTCCAGCCAGTAGGATTACCTGATGTTTTCACTTCACTCCAAACACCATGGCCGGACAGACATATTTCTGTATTTAGGCTGGAAAAAATATATGCTTTTAACAGTGTTTGTATCCAGTCAGTGAAACATGCCTTTGGGTTAATATAATACAACTGGTTTGGGCTCCATAATGTTTCTGTCACAAGGCATTCTCCAGTTTTCCCTCCAGGTGCCCTGTGCTGCTGCTCAGTGTACAAAACAGACTGCAGCTGACGGGACATTCAGAATGTTAAAATGACATTAGAGAAAATCAATTTGTTTTGTTAGTCCGAATAAACTGAACTTTTAAAATACATGTAAAAATGTTAGGCTGACTGAAATCGTATTAAAATATTGAGTTGGACTAACACACTCAGATAATATGACGGAGTAGAATTCCTCCTACAGTCGCACCCAAACTGGCCGAGGTGCCCGGCGCATGCTCCTCACTTTCTGCCCTGGGCTCTGACCTGGAAGTTTGATAGCGTAACAGAAGACGAAGCTGGTAACAACATAGCAAAATCTACATCCAGAGCCGTGCATTTTGAACAGACAAGGAGACACAGTGCTGTACAGAGCTCTACAGTTGTCCACCATGGTACCAGTTTGCCGCTAGCTAACTGTAGCTAACTTGTTTGTCCACTGTTTGGTCGGTGATGTAAGAGGTCAACCTGAAAAAGGTCCAATACTAACAAGCTGAAAGGGGGCATTTCATCACCTATTGTAGCGGAGTCGGACATACTAGGCTATATATATATATATATATATATATAAATAATACATTCTAATAACATTTGATTGGCTTCACCACCTTTACCAAATGACAAATGAACCAGTTGGTAGAGCATGTTTTTAAAAAAATTATTTGACCTTATTAGATTTTTATTTTTTGTATAAAATTACATAAGTCTGTTCAGTTAGTCCTCTAAAACTGTAACGTGTCAAAAACTACTCTCACTTCCAAAATCCCACCACACTGAGCTTTCATGTCTGGAGTGAAATATTTGTTACTGACTTCCTGTCGCTGGCAGATCGCAAAGCCATACTTTTTAAAGACACAGCTACATCTAGTGGATTATTTTAGCATAACATACCTAAACCAGATGGTAGAGTTAGCTCAATCAGGTTAAGTTCAATACATTTTTCATTTAGAGATAGTGACTCAAGATGTGCTCTACCAAACTTGCCTGTACCCAACACTCTGTAAATTGTAAATCTTTTACCTTTGCCTTATTACCTTGTAAAGCACATTGAATTGCACTGGTGTTTAAAATGTACCAAATAAATTAAACTGCATTGCCATACCTGGAAATAACAGTGGAGCAAACAATCACACCCAAAAGTCCATATTGTAGCTGATGTGGAGCTTTTGATTATGTCACATGATCTTCATCTGCAGATGGCGTTTACCCAGTAGGAATCACAGATGTTAAGATTTCCATTTTGTTGCAACACTCTAACATAAATAATATATAATGTTTTGAATTAGGACAGTTACTTTGATTAATCATTTGAAAAAAGCAAATAAAATACCTTCGATTAGCTAACCTAAATTACTTTCTAATTTTGTATTCACTTAATACAAACTGAGCAAGAGCCTACGTTAGTTTAAGCTACTATATTTTTTTTTCGGAAGTTAGAAATACTGTTGGAAATTGGTAAACTTTTTTCTTTTTTCTTTTTTTTTACGCTAAAAGTTTTAATCTAAATGGTTTGAAAAATTTCTGAATTTGAATTTCTCCATAAACACCTTCTAAACAGTGTTGAACAACCGTCTGGGTTTGAAAGGATGCCATTCATCTTTCAAAAAACTGATCCCAAGACTTGTCTCGAGATCCTCCAGAGCAGCTTCAGTGCTGCTTGTCAAAGATTTTCACTGTGTGGAAAACACTAAATATTCCCTCATTTAGTGTTTTGATGGTGGACGACACGGTCCAACGTGTCTCTCTAAAATCTCTCACAGGTGTTCAGTTTGGTTGAGATCTGGGGACTGAAGGCCATAGTACAGTTTATACTCAAACCATTCAGTGGGCCTGTGTGACCTGTGTGGAAGCATCTGTTTCTGTTATGTCTCTCAAATTTATTCAGGATTTCCATTAACCCATCTCTTCATGCCAGTGCTTTCAGAGCTACTTTGAACTTGCAATACCTCATATTAACCACAAGGTGGTGTTAGGGGCCTGCAGAATGCAACCAGTCTTCTGCTATAATCACGTGTGGACAGACAGTGATGCAGTGGGAAGCAAGGGAAAGAGTGGGGATCAATTGAAGCATCTATTATTGTCAGATGAGGGTACATTCTTCTCTAACATCCTCATGACTTAGACCATTGACTATAATTTCAGTCGTTCATGGTTCACAGGAAATTATCCTCATCTTTCTTCAGAAATCCCATTGATCCACCTGTAGAGTGCATTCTCAAGCTGCATCTGTTGAGTAAAGGACATGGAACAACGCCAGCATTCAGAGCCTTTAAAAGATGTCCTAGTGATGTACCCAATCACTATGATAATACCCTCTGAACATGGTGAATTGATGTATTAAGCTATAAATGATCTCTGGATATCAAATTTGTAAGGGACTGTTTGTTCATCGGTTACTTCGTAATGTCTTGATTATCAGTCTGGAGCTAATGTACAATACAAATCTGCTCTGTAATAAAGTTGTTATTGAAAGAGGTTATGTTTCGTCTCTTCAAACTTGAAGTCATACTGTGCTCACTCTCATGGCAGTTCCCTTCTGGATTCCTCAGTGCGACATCTTATTCCCTCACTCCCAAGTCTTGCCTTAATTAATTCTCCTTATTACGTTCCTCAGTGGGGCGCCTACTGTCTTCTTAAAGTCTGTTTAACCGATTTCAATTGTGGATTTTCTTTCAGTCAACAAAAAAAGTTAACAGAATGTGGTTAAAGTCCGTAGCACTCAAAAACAGCAGGCACTCAGCACAGTGGGGGGAAATACACACACCACTCTCAGCTGCAAAACAAACATCTTAGAGTATGTGTGGTAAAAAGAAATGATGGAAGAAAAATTAGATTATTTCGAATCTAGAGCTCTACTAGGGGGAGGTACACAGGAAACATCTGACATATGAGTGGGGGAGAGAGAAACAGAAGCATATGACAGGAACTGGCTGTGTGTGCCTCCGTGATCCAATCTGGAGTCAACAACTAGTCTGCACAAGATATTGATCCAACACACAGTTTCCAGAGAGCCAACAACTTCTCACCCTACCTCGGAAACTATCAACTGTACAGGAAGGCTTAAGAGTGTTTCCTGATTTGAGTCTCAGAGATCTTCTACTCCAGGACAGGAAATTATCAGCCATCCCACACCAAACTCTAATGACGCTGTCCCTCTGGCTGTCCTCTATGCTGAATCACATATTTTTCTGGGGACCACTCACTTCAAAGTTTACATTTCAAGACTAAATATTTCAGGATGAAGGATGGTAAGTAGAGAGGCTGTCCTGTTCATGAAGTTCTTAGAAATGTGGCCAAAAACAGACAAAAGAGTCTTCTCTAACCTGTTTGGAGGACATAACTGATGTAGGCTATCCTTTCCAATGCTCAGAATCCTAAATCCATTGAGTGGAATTCATCTGTATAGTTTTCGCCAAGCCAGGAAGAAAGGAACCACATTTTGTGGGGACGTGCAGCTCCTTTGTAGCTTTCAATCCCGTGAAAGCCATGTTCTTCGAAGGCATTGGTTCCTGAATTGGAGGTGAGCTATAGAGGTTTGTTTAACGCAATTTTTGAAGTCACTTTTGAACTCCATTTATTCCCTGCTCAGGCTTTGGATTGCTTAAGTAAAGTTGTCCCTAAAACAGGTTTCATCCTCTCTGTGCAGGTTTTGTTGTTGCTCACAGTTTTCTTTTTTCTTTGATGTCATTGTCATTTTCAGTTCTTCCGGAACTTTCTTGCTTTAACCTTCACTCATTTTAAGTAATTTAGTATCTTGAAGGAGCAACAATTTGAATTTCACACAGTTTCACTGTGAGTTTTGAAAACTATGTCATACTGAGGCAGTTTCCAGAAGTCTGCAGCTATGGACGTCTATGCAACAGGTTTGGTATGCTTGAAACAAACTAGATTGTACAATGAGTTGTTCCACCATGTCAAAAGGAAATAGTGTTCACACTTGAGGCTGATGTATATGTGTAAGTAGTCTATGCAGAGCCTACACCATAGCCTAAGCAAGTGGTCTATGCCAGTGTGAGCATTTATACTTGTGCAATTGTGTCTGCGTCACTCTACAATTACACCACCTAAGCAGTAGATGGCAGTGGGGTTTTTAGGTCACTGTGTTGAGTTTCTTTGTATACTTCAATGGCACCTGAAACTGAGCAGATCATGTCAACAATAGTTACTCTTATTGAAATTACTGCAATGCAGAAAAGAGAGTAGACCCTGGAGTGTGTACGACCATTGAACCTGCAGCACATAGTTTGCATCAGCGTATGCACAATATGCTTGTAGATATTACTCAGTGACTCAATGCATTATCATGCCAACATGTCAAATATTGCTTTGTCAGTGGACTTTCATATCCACATATGACGTGCTAGGTATCCTCCTGCATCTTTTTTTGATGTACCTGGACATTGTCAATTTACGCTTGTTACATGCATTGTGTCTTTTCAAAATACAGTTCAGTTTTCTGAGGATATGTACAGTTTCTGCTTGTTAATTGCATAGTTTTTTTCAAAAAGAACTTAGAGCATTAGTAAAACACCTCATATTTACATATATTTCCTCGAGTAACATTAACATGTGGTTTAGTTTAGGAAACAAAAGCACATGGCAAGGTTTAGAAAAAAACATCATAGCTTGGCTCAACATTCACACGGACAGTAAACACCAGGCTCCAAGGTGTAAGTCCAGGGTTAGTTGGACCCATCCACCCCCTCTCCCACCGCCCTATAGGGACTTTCCAGGACCTTATATTATGTTGTTACATCTCAATGTATAGCTACATTTTTCAGGAGGTGCACATCAAAACATGCCTGTATTAGATATACAGCTGTGATTGCCAGCTGGAACCTGTCTGACGAGAGGGGGACCAGATACATGTGCCAGAGCAAATTAAACATGAGCTTGCAGAATAGTCTGGTTCCCAGGCTAGTCCATGTTCAAAGGCCGGGTAAAGTTCCTGCCATCATAGCCTCCTCCTGGCTGCATTGTAATGTCTTTACAGTCTTGATGCAATGGATCCTACAAATTGGAATGGCCCACACTTTTGAACAGTCTCTCCCAAAAGGCATACATGGTGTTGCATTCAGATGTATACACAAAAAATGATGAAAATAACTTGTGTGAAGATTGAAAAAAGCTTGCAAGAGAAATTCAAGGTGTTCCTTTCACCTCCATACGTCTGCTTTGCAAAGAATACGTGAAGAAAAGAAAATGTTGGAAATAGAATAGAAGGTTTTAAATGCTGTTAGACAATCTGACAAGCACTTGCCAAGGCCTTTTGCAGTCCTGAAACGCCAAAGACATATAAAGAAACTCTCAGGTCATATAATATCAAGTATCACTTAAGTTGATTCAGAATTGCAAACCACATTTCGTGTTCCTGTTGTAGACTTTATTACCCAGAAACCTCAGTCATTGCAGTGATTTTAATTAAGTCCTATGCATTCAACAACCAAATACATCATTAGTAACTGTCCTCCTGAATGACATAAGATCCATGATTTGACAACACTATGGTTAATGTTTGGTTAGGTTCAGGCGGGGTTAATTTTGGTTAGGGTTGGAGTTGGGGTTAGAGTTAGGGAAAGAGCATGGTTTGATTTAAAATCATTACTTAGTTAATGTTGGGGGACTGTTTTGGTCATGATTCAGTGTTGACTATTGGTAGGAAACAGGGGTCAAGTCCATGTTTAACCTGCAATTTTTGCTTATATACACATCCAGCAACATTATCATTGATTTGTGTTTGTGTCCACCTGATGAATATAAGTCCAATATTCACTGTCTTTTAGCTCTGTTTTTGGTCTCTACCACTTCCAGAGGGAAATATCTAGCCCTTTAGCTGCTAAATTCTCCACTGTATTCACCAGCTAGTCCTTAACAGTGTCTGTCTGCTGTTTGCTGCTGAGCAGGTAGCGCACAGCAACGTATCCTCATATAAAGGTTTGTATGATATCCCATAAATTAATGCCCCATGAATGATGTCCTGTACTTAAGGTAAGTACCAAAAACAGAGTTGAGGAAGGGACAGACAAAGTATAAGCTGAACCTCACTCCTTGAAGGTTCATCACTACAAGCAACTTAAACTCTTACCCAGAATCTATGTGTTTTACGCTGTACGGATTGTACAGTCCTGTGATGCAAATTTGTGATTTGCGAGATTGGATTATATAAATATTATTGACTTGACCTGACTTCACTCTTTGTCACAACTCCTTTAGGCCCATCTTTGTTCATACATCGGCTGGATTTTCGCATGAAACACACAAAGCCTTGAACCTCTTAATCCCATGTCATGTTTTATGTATCTTTATCTGTTTTCAGATTCCTCATCTGATCAAACTGAACTTTTATATGGTAATTAGGACAAAGTTATTCCAGAGAGTTTTTGTGTGTGTGTGTGCGTGTGTGTCTTTGTGTGTGGAGGGTGTGACGCTCGCTTGTTGATCTCAGTAAAGGGGTGTAATAGAGGAACAGAAGGTTGATAATGGCTCAGCCTCAGACCTCCAGAGTCTGCAGCAGATTCCCAAGTCCACAGTCATCAGCATGCACACCACGTGACACCTCCCTCTCTCTCAATCTTTCTCCCCCTCCTCCTCCTTCTCTTTCTCCTCCCTCCTTTCCCGCTGTGTGTCTCCCTCTCTCTACTTCTCCTCTGGCTCAGTGGTGTGTTTCCAAGAGATAAGACCCTTGCTCATTTCACACATGAGCAGAGTGGAGTTGGGTAAGGCTGTATGTGTGTGTGCTCATTGTGTGTGTATACCTGTGTTTGTGTCTGCATGTGTGTGTGCGTGTGAGTTTGCACGCTTATGTATGCGTTGAAGGTTAGAGAAAAAGAGAGCAAGTACAGACTCCAACTCCAAGTTTTCTCCACTTGCTGCTTCTTTACTTCAGCTTTTTGAGGCGTTGATTCGTCTCTCCTCCAGAGCTGTCTGACAGAGGGTGAAAGTAACATTAATTTCACTGTTAAACTCCCAATTTTTACTTCAGTAAGTTTATACATCTTTACCAAATCATAGACCACCATTTTCCCTGCTGAAACATGCAAATATAAACTTGTTTAGAGAAACATACTTTGTAGATAAAGTCTTTAGGCCTATAAAAACAAGAATACCAGCCCAGACTGAGTCAAGTCCAGTAAGCTTTAACTGGAAATTTTAATTACTCAACCAATATGCAATACATTATAATGACAACAATGGGTTTAACACAATATATATATATATATATATATATATATATATATATATATATATATATATGTATGTATCTCACTATCTTATCTTACTATATAATGACGATAACTCTGTCTGTGGGTGTGTCTGTCTGTGTCTCTGTTCCATGTTTTTCTCCTCACTGACTTGGTCAATCCATGTGAAATTTGGCACAGTGGTAGAGGGTCATGGGAGGATCATCAAACAAAGTGGGGGCGCTAGAGAGCTAATTTCTTAACTAGTTCTAACCGCCATATTGATTTTTACTAAACTTGGTAGATATGTAGAACAGGACGCCTCAAGGTGACTGGAGAAATTTAACTCTAATTGGCAACTGGGTGGCGCTATAACAACAGAAAAATGCTTAAAAATGGCGAAAATGCGACCAATCACTGTGGCTCCCCCTGTGGCCGTTTTTTTTCCATCTAATTTTTGGTATGACTAAGTCATGGTATGGTATGCTGTACATTATTATGGAAACTGTCAGTGAGTAATTCTGTCAGTCTCACGTTTTTCTACTCACTGACGTGGTCAATCTATGTGAAACTGTACATAGGCATTGAGGATTGGCATAGGTAGCAGGTGACAAAGCTACCAATGGGTATGGACTAGTAGATGTATATACACTGAACAAAAATATAAACGCAACACTTGTTTTTGCTCCCATTTTTCATGAGCTGAACTCAAAGATCTAAAACATTTTCTATACACAGAAAAGACCATTTCTCACAAATATCGTTCACAAATCTGTCTAAATCTATGTTAGTGAGCACTTCTCCTTTGCCGAGATAATCCATCCCACCTCACAGGTGTGGCATATCAAGATGCTGATTAGACAGCATGATTATTGCACAGGTGTGCCTTAGGCTGGCCACAATAAAAGGCCACTCTGAAATGTGCAGTTTTGCTTTATTGGGGGGGTCTGGGGGGGTCAGAAAACCAGTCAGTATCTGGTGACACCACCATTTGCCTCACGCAGTGCAACACATCTCCTTCGCATAGAGTTGATCAGGTTGTTGATCTTGGCCTGTGGAATGTTGGTCCACTCGTCTTCAATGGCTGTGCGAAGTTGCTGGATATTGGCAGGAACTGGAACACGCTGTCGTATACGCCGATCCAGAGCATCCCAAACATGCTCAATGGGTGACATGTCCGGCAAGAATGCAAGAACTGGAATGTTTTCAGCTTCCAGGAATTGTGTACAGATCCTTGCAACATGGGGCTGTGCATTATCATGCTGCAACATGAGGTGATGGTCGTGGATGAATGGCACAACAATGGGTCTCAGGATCTCGTCACGGTATCTCTGTGCATTCAAAATGCCATCAATAAAATGCACCTGTGTTCTTTGTCCATAACATACGCCTGCCCATACCATAACCCCACCGCCACCATGGGCCACTCAATCCACAACGTTGACATCAGCAAACCGCTCACCCACACAACACCACACGCGCTGTCTGCCATCTGCCCTGAACAGTGAAAACCGGGATTCATCCGTGAAGAGAACACCTCTCCAACGTGCCAGACGCCATCGAATGTGAGCATTTGCCCACTCAAGTCAGTTACGATGATGAACTGCAGTCAGGTCGAGACCCCGATGAGGACGAAGAGCATGCAGATGAGCTTCCCTGAGATGGTTTCTGACAGTTTGTGCAGAAATTCTTTGGTTATGCAAACCGATTGTTGCAGCAGCTGTCCGGATGGCTGGTCTCAGACGATCTTGGAGGTGAACATGCTGGATGTGGAGGTCCTGGGCTGGTGAAGTTACACATGGTCTGCGGTTGTGAGGCTGGTTGGATGTACTGCCAAATTGTCTGAAACGCCTTTGGAGACGGCTTATGGTAGAGAAATGAACATTCAATTCATGGGCAGGAGCTCTGGTGGACATTCCAGCAGTCAGCATGCCAATTGCACACTCCCTCAAAACTTGCAACATCTGTGGCATTGTGCTGTGTGATAAAACTGCACATTTTAGAGTGGCCTTTTATTGTGGCCAGCCTAAGGCACACCTGTGCAATAATCATGCTGTCTCATCAGCATCTTGATATGCCACACCTGTGAGGTGGGATGGATTATCTCGGCAAAGGAGAAGTGCTCACTAACACAGATTGAGACAAATTTGTGAACAGTATTTGAGGGAAATGGTCTTTTGTGTGTATAGAAAATGTTTTAGATCTTTGAGTTCAGCTCATGAAAAATGGGAGCAAAAACAAAAGTGTTGCGTTTATATTTTTGTTCAGTGTACATATATGTATGTATATATATATATATGTATATATATATATATATATATATATATATATACATATATATATGTATATATATATATATATTTATAGGAAAACACATTCCCTATGAGGCTGTACTTAGGCACAGTGGTACTTTGAACCAAATGCCAAGACATCACAGCATGGCTCGAGGGAGGGCAATCTCAGTTTCTCAGTGGAATCCCAGTATATTTGGTGATCCCCTACTTTTGTGGTTTTGAGAGAGCTCTTATATTAGTTGCCATGAAATTTAGTACATAAATTCCCTTCACCCTCCAGATGAACTGTAATACTTCAACATATCCTCATACAACGGTTCGTATGATATCCCATGAAAATGCATACACGAGGGTTCTGTGGTTAGGGGGTTAGGTTTAGGAAAGTTAATTTACTGTGCTTAGGTTTTCGAAAAGAAACATGGTGAGGGCATGCCATAAAATAACTTAAAGTTCAATCAAAGTTCACACGGTTCCATTGAAAGTCCTCAAGTAAAGTCCTGTGTTTCATAACCTATCCACCTCCCCTACGTGCCTCCTAACTGGACTGCTTGGGACCACTTCCTACTTCGTCAACACAGTTGTCATGAGATTGTAGCCTCACAAAATTTGTGGTTTGCGAATTACTGGCACATCGAGTGGGATATGTACAATTTTTGGTGCACTACTTTTCTAGAAAAATGTACTAACATTGCATGACTTTTCATCTAGTGTAATAATTAGGCCAAACTTTTAATTTGTTCAATACTTGGGTAATATGAGATGTCTAACCAAGATGCTAGATTGTTTTTCCTAGGATGTTTGACAGTATGACCCTCCAAACTCTTCCTCTGATTGGCTAGCACTTGTTGCCTTTGTTGGTTGGGTTGTTCGGGCTAAGACATGAGGAGCGTGATTGGTTGAGGTAAGAATGTCAAGGTATGCTGATCAGAAGCAGAGAGAGGGGCAGAGTAGGGCAGGTCATGCCTTTGTCATCATGAATAAAAGAAAAAAGAATCTTGCATCTAGAACTGTGATATGTGGTAAAAAAACACTTCACATAGCCACCTACTTTGTCGGTATACACCATAAGAAAATCATCCTATTGAAGTGGCCACAGTGCAGGGGAAGGTGTCTGTGGTATTTTTGTATGCCTGCTGAATTGAAACCAAACAGAAGGCAGCTGCACTGAGGTTAGACTATGCAGTTTCTGAAAAACATATAAGCAGTCATCTACAAGGCAAAGCAAATGTGTGAACGAGCATAATCAAGAAAAAGCAAGTGCAAGGACAAGTACAATATGAAGGCCATTTGTTTCTTTATACTCTTGGAGACACAGGAAGAGTTAAAGGGTCTGTATATGACAAACAACTATACTATTTGCTACATAAAGATATAGTGGAATAATGGACTCCTGATCAGAGAATGAGGTCACGCTCCCTTTCTGTTTGTGTTTTAACCCGAGCTTCTCTGTTTGTTGTTGAGCTTGACAGTCCAGCCATGCATGCATGTTAGTGTATGCAAGTCTCTGTGAGTGTGTCCCAGTGACTAGCTAATCACTGCCGCTCTTCATTGCACTCATATGGCGATTATGGTTGGTCACTGCTGATAACAGTGATATAGCTCTGTCAGCACTGTTGCCGTTGTTAGAACTGTTCATGCTGTGAGCACCGTTAGCTGCAGCACCGTTAGATGCTAGCCACCAGCTCAGCCGCCTCCATGTTGAGAACCATGTGCCGGCTCAGCCTCTGAATCATAGATGTGTTCTGTCATATACAGCTCCTTTAAGGTTGTGACGATGAAATACAGTGTGCAAAACCATATTAAAGTGTCAGAATCAGTTGTCTCTTTATTTTTAATTTTTTAGGATGCTGTTGAAGCTTTTGCCCAGGTGCTGCTGGGTCCATATCAGCTATGGTTTGTCATATTTTCAAATGAAAGACTCTAAGGTATGTGCGGAGAAGTTACAGCCCCTTTTCAGTGGGTAGTCTACAAGTTTTCTGGAGGTAAAGACCTTTTACGTTGCAGTCAGCACCAAAGCACCACAAGTATAATTCACATTAATTTAAAGACTAAACAACATCTCTGTGCTGTAATTTGTTTCCACTAAGCCCTTCAACATATTTTCCTCTTGCTTTTATCTGTTCCATTAGTTTCTGTGTGAATCAGAATAATAGTGAAAAATGACTTACCTTGCAGTTAACCGTTCTCATCAGGGACAGCGAGACAACACCAAAAGATGAGACAGGAAGAGCGTTATCCATGCAAATACAGGCTAATGAAGAGTTTGCTTCATCCTCAGAGGAGCCCCTTTGTCTCTGCTACTCAGGCTTCTCTGAGAGTAGTTTGGCGGGAAGACAGATGCTCACAGCACTGTTCATTTGCCCAGACAGTCAAGTCCCTGGGGAGCAAAGAGAAGGCGTCGCTGCCGAGGAGCTCTCAGACAGATTTGAGTGGTCTGCTTGGCCTGCGCTACAGTTAGCTGTCTCATTCTTGGCTCGCCTGTATTCGGCCGCATCGACCCTCACTGTCAAAGCTGGCAGAGGTGTTTGGAAAATGCCTGTCTTATGTGCTAGCATCTGGTAACTTCATTTATTTTCAGCCTGCGTGGGTCAAGCACGTGTCTCTAAAGAGTGTTTCGCATCCTTTCCTGATTGAATTTCAAAGAGAAACGGTTGTTTTCTATTCAAACACTTTTGACTAACTTACACTGTTAATAATTGCAATGTCAAGATTAAGAACCTTCACAGTAGAAAACTAAAATAATTACAATCTTTTATTTAAGGCTAGATTACTGATTATTGCAAGGTGTGCCACTGCCTCAGATCCTCAGAGGCCCCAAAGGCTCCAGATTTGTGAAATGTCAGAGCTTAAAATAAGTGTTAAAGCATACTGTAGGTCTTGTAACAGACATGTCTCTTGTATCCCAGAGGTGATCAAAGTTTTGGTGACTAAGTACCAACCTAGGGAGCCAGCATATAATAGAGGGCCACACAAGAAAATTGCACACATCTCACTTCCATATTAAACTGCCGAGTTGTCCACCAAAATCCCCATCCTGCCAGACACTTATTTGATGCAGTAGCCGAGTATTGTCTTAAATGTAAGCTATTAAAAGAGCTGAAACGGGCCGCGGATGACTCAAATATACAGCCACACAAAATGTTCCTACTGCAACTATGATCTAGCTAAGCATTCACCCCAAATAAGATAAAATTGCTAAGACACGTCAAGTGACAACAAGTCAGACTACATTTTAAATGTGAATATGAGATTATCTTACTTATTATTATTAGTTATTAGTAGTTTTGACAGTATGTCTTTGGTGGACATTTTTTGGATTTGCTTGAAGGCATACTGTGCCGGATTGTCAGTTACTGTTTGAAAACACTTTCCAGCAAAAGTGAAAGTAAAAGCCAACTCCACGATCACCCCTGTTTGGTGTTTCACCTCTCTATATTTGCATTTTTCTGCACTGTGTCTCTTGGATGAGTGTTGCTTGCAGTGTGGCACCTGGCTGCTACCTTTTTAAGAAGTCCCAAGTTCACCTGACTGCTGTGGGGTTACACATCTGAAAACGTAAATGTGAAGAAAAAAAGAAAATACTGGCAGCGAGCAGGGTCTCTGCAGATAAATACACCACCTCACACTGCTATTGGGTCATAAGAGATGACTGAGAGAGATTACTTCTGTTTGTGTGTATACGTTAAGGAAATTCCTGTATAGTAAATCTTTATTTAAACCATGGGCCTCATGCAGCAACAATCTTTTCAATCTCTTTTATATTTTCTCAAAATTCTGTTGAGAGAAACAAATAATAGAAGTAAACTCCAGTTCTTAACCCTCCAGAATTTGCTTTTACTCAAGTGTGCTTAATAATGAATTCCACTTGATCAGAAGTAATCTATTGACATTGGTAATGCCTCTAAACACTACATAAGGGCAGATGTGGTGCCGTGTACAAAGACTCTGGCACATGCCCAAGAACTGAGGAGATGTCACCAAAAAAAGCTGTTGGAAGAATAAAAACTGTGGTAGTGAAAGCAATGTACTGTCAAATAAACTTAAACAAAGTTAATGCGATTTTCCAGAGTGTCTGTATTGGTGTTACAGGAAAATACCCAGCAATGGCAAAACATCTGCCGTGTCAGCAGCAGTGGCGGAGGAAGAATTCAGATCCTTAATTTCAATAAAGGTACTAATACCACACTGTAAAAATACTCTGTTACTAGTAAAAGCTCTGTATTGAAAATGTTACTTATGAAAAAGTATGTAAGTACAATCAAGGAAATGTATAGCTATTACCAATTAAGTACTCGTGATTAAAAGCATGATCAAATAATTTTAATAAATACATTTAAATTAATTTAAAATAAAATAAATAAATATAAAAAATAAACAAACTTAACATAAAAGCAGCAAGTCCTCATATTTGCGAAGCTGGAACCACGAAATGTTTTTTACATGAAAATTGACTTTGATTTTGAAAATTGTTACCAATTCATTTTTTATTCGATCAATTAATTGTTTCAGTTGCACTTGCATAGTGTCATATGGTTTATGTGCAAATATCTTAATTTGTAAAGTAACTAGTAACAATAATCCTGTCCGAAGTGACGTGGCGTAAAAGTAGAAAGTGATATGATGTGAAATACTCCAGTTAAGTGCAAGTACCTCAGATTTGTACTTTAGTAAAGTGGTTCAGTAAATGTACTTAATAACATTTCTCCAGTGTTCGGCAAAGGGACACACAGTAACTGAAATAAGAGTAATTGGGATCAATGGACAAAGTCTAATTGTATTTCTGTAGCCATGGAATTTAATAATCTAATCATTATAATTACTCTAAAACATAATCTAAGTGTAATTATATACAATTCATGCATTTTTTTTAGATGTTCCTTAAATTGAAAACTGCTTCTTCACATTGGGCAACAATTTGTGGTCAGTGACAACAAAATCTTATCAGAGTGTTCTTGACCACTCATAAAATTTTCTCTTACCTAAAAGAAGAGCAAAAATAAGATAACATTGATGAATCCCAGAAATCAATGGGGACTAAAAAAAAAAGAACAAATAGTGGTTATGCACAAAATGTATCTAACTTTAAAGGTTCAAATGGCAAGTATAATGACAACCCACCAAAGATCATGCAAGTACAACATAAACCTGGAGATCGCTTTAGGATGAATTGTGATAGTATGAATTAGAATAGAATGACAATTCTTTTGTGAATAAAGAACATTGCTTCTCTCATGCTGACATTGTTCATCAGCATAGTCTGTCCAAGTATTGTATGTTACACAGATCTGCATGTTCTTTACCTCACGCTATGAATGACTGATCTGGCCCAGTCATGGATTATTGAAATGAGAACTTGCATTCTTTTTTTCAACATAAAGATAATCCAAAAGGGAAGCACACTCTGAGGTGACCATCAGTATATAAGAATTAGACAAGGAAAACTAGAATAAAATAAAACTTAAATGCAACTCAGGAGATGTAAAAACATAGTGCGGCTTCCAGCCCCAGCACAGCCCCATAGGTTAATGCCTCCTGATAGTGCAGTGCTGCCCAGAGTCTGAACCCTGTGCTTAGGTAACACAGAGGCTGGGCTTGGCAAACCCTATCTCCTAAAGCAGACATCAAGTCTCAAGTCAATTTGTATGCAACTTAAGTATGATCCGAATGTGAGCTTCAAACTTGAATTGCCCTCCCTGGTTGAAGCAGGTAGTCTTCACTGGTGGGTGGACACCGGGTCTCGCTGAGCATCTCACACTCTCCCGACAAACATAAACTTCTCACTCAGCGCTGAAGCAGAATATAGCAATTCAATCTTGGGTTATATTAAGAAGCTCCAATGTACTTATTACAGCAGTGCCATGCTGAGGCCTGTCTCCTCTAAGCTGGGGAGAAGGAATATAGTGCATATCAGTGCAATCATACACCCACGGTGAGTTATATTAAACCTATGTGGTTAGTGTCAAATAATACTTTTCAGCAGCTCTGAGCCAACTGTTAATGCTGCTTCCTCTCTTGAGAGTATCTAATATTAGCCTTCCATTTGGTAATTATGGAGCTTATATGAAAGTCGTGCAATAAATCATAATGACTTGATATAAAAGCTTCACTGTATACTCCACATTAAAGGATCATCATAGTTATTTTCAAATTGGCCCTTATCTTAAAGAGTTTTCCGATTATTTTTCTGGGTTTTGTCGAAATATCTTTCGATATAAAAAGATACATTTAGTCATTGTTAAGCTCAACTTCTGGAATGCTCCTTAGTTTGTAAGTGTATTGGCCACCAGCAGTTAGCTCATACTCGACAGTTAATTAAGTGCCAAAATATTGAATACATTGAATCGTCATGATGGCAAAAAAAAAAAAAAAGAGGAAAAGTTAAAAATATGCACAATAGGCCTTTGCATATATTTTTATAATTCTCAAACCAGATAGTGAGTCAGCATGTTGGAAATATAGGTTCCATAGGGACACGCTATGATTGTTAAGATGATTATTAATGTGATGGGATGAAGATGGAGATGAGGAAGAAGAATTACTTTATTAATCCTAATGGTGGAATTAAATTTGTTAACTCCTTGTTATTTCACACTGACATGCATGCCAAAGATACACACACACACACAAGACCCAGAAATATGCAGCTGGAGAGATGTTAGAATGATGGGGCTGCCAGGTGGTACCTGAGCACTTAGAAATCTTGCTCGCAGGCACCTCGGCAGTGCCCAGGATGCGAACTTGTACCTCGGCAGTGCCCAGTCCAAACTCCATACTTGGTTCATGTGGAACTCTCTTCAGTTTCCGAGCCATGTCTCCAGACTGAGTTTTATGCTAATGCTGCTCCATAACTTTTGTGTAAATAGAAAACCGTTTGCGAACACAATCGGAGACGTATTAGAAGAACTGGATGCAGCATTGAATCAGGGGCCCTGTTCATTTCTATGACAGTTGCTCAGTGGTGCATGGAGTGAAAATGGTTCAACTGCCATGTATAAAATAACCTCAATGATCCAGGGGTGATTGGCACCACTTCCAATATGTGGCCCATAGAGCAATCGCAGTAGAGACTTATGCTGGCCGAGCTCTGCCGAGTGCACCAGCCTGGCCAACTTAACCTGGCTGAATGGCTAACTTCCTGTATAGCGCTCCACTAACTTGAATGTGGATAAAAATCTTTAGGCTCTTCTAGACTTTCCAAATGTATCAAACTGAATGGATTATATTATAAGAGTGAAACGAGTCATTTGGCAGGGGCTGTGGCGCAAAAAAAATGTATTAACTGATTTACAGATGTCTCTTTTGCCATGTAAATCTATGGGAAAAAGTTTTTTTGGCCCACAGGGCATCACCTGATGGACCATGGAAATTGCAGTGCCAATGTTTGGCCCCTACAAAAAATAGCTTCAAAGGCCAGTACACCTCCTGGGGGCTGTGCGCTGGGCTTTATAAGGTAATTAAAGCTTGAAGTCCCCTGCCATTCAAAAATGTGTTTTTGTTCTGTCTGTGTTCCCTAAAATGTCTGACCTCGACAACACTGACTTGTATCTTGTATTTTCACATGTCTCCACTGGAGGGAGTGATGTCTAGTATCAATTTGACTTTCTTGTCTCATTAGCCATGTGTTAGCAAACACTTTTTTAAAGACACATAAAAGCTTTAAAATGTACGAGAGGTATTTACTGACGTAGGTTACGTGGTAAATTTGTGCTAACCATACACCTTATTACAGGCATCTAACCAAAAGCCGTTCAAAAAATCCACTGTCACCTAGACAAGGAAATCTGAAGTGTTAAAATGCTAACTCATTTTCAGGTCTTAGGACGGATTTTCTGGAGCACTTTATTTGGGTGCACAACCAAATTCATGCACAAAACCCGTTTGGCATAGCAGAGATGTGTTGGCTTGCCCACCTCATGCTAATGTGCGCCTGCCTTTTTTCCTCAGATAACTTAATATCCAGACATTCAGGGGGGTTTCACCAGAAGCCTAATTATCCACAGATGGACCCGGTGATTTAAACCAGTAAAACACTGAATAAAGCAGTTTCACGCAACAAATCAGTGGTTTTCAGATGCTGCTCGTTGCAGAATCTGACACCAAAATGCAAAAATGCAAATGACTCTATCCAGAACCAGTATTTGGTTTATCCCTTCTGGGCAACTGTGGAAACATGACAGCGAACATGGCGATCTCTATAAACGAGGACTGGCTCATATGTAAAGGGATCTAAATGGCACATTTTAAAGTAAGGAAAACACAGTGATTCTTGTTTTTGAGCTGTTTTCAAACGTATATTCCATTTCTGCTAATATTTTACCCTGGAGATAGAAAGACAGATACTTTGTCTTTGCATATTAAACCCATCACAACGAAATTTGGTTGGCAGCACTCCATTCCATTTAGCAGCATGAGAAGAAAATTTTAAGAGTAATATGTATATCTTATAAAACACAAATAACAGTTATTGCACTTATTTTTATAGGAGCAGCAGTTCAATGTCATTGCACTTGCGGCCTAAGTGCTAGCTGTTTTGGAATGTGGGGGTTATGGGCTCAGCAGCTTGTCCACTTCTTTGGTGGAAAAAACTGTCAGTCTGTTGGTTGGTGCGCGTATGATTTTGAGTCTGGGTTTCTCCTGATGTTACAGGCCTGTTTGTAGAGACGGCTCGGGTGAATGTCACTCAGGTTTGGAAGTGGGAAGCTGACGATTCACTGAGCCGCTTTAATTATCTTCAGCAAGTCCCTCCTGTCTGCAGTGGTGCAGCCAGAGTACCAGACTGTACAGCAGTATGTCAGGACGCTCTCAACGGTGCAGCAGTGGAAGTTGATCAGGAGTTTTTTAGGGAGTCTGTTGCACTTCAGGGTCCTCAGGAAAAACAGACAACGTTGGGCTTTCTTGACCAGACGGGAGCTGTTTGGCTCTAGGTCAGGTGCTCAGATATGTATAGGGATCCTCACAGGAACCATTCGCTTCACCTCCCCTCCATTAATGCACAGTCCTGTGTGATGTGTTTTTTTTTTTTTTTTTTCCTGAAGCAGATGATTCATTTTGTTGTATTTGGTGGGGGAACTTTATATAGATTAAAAGGTATGAGGAGATTCATGTTTTCTTTTGCAATATAAATTAGAAACATTACTACCAATTCTAAAATCTCATGTTAGCTTAGTATTGTTATAATGTTTATGTTTTTTAAAGGGACCCTCTGCTGTAGGCCTAAACCAACCTGGTGTGTTTCTAACAAATGTGACTCATTATGGTCGTAATAAGTGTCATGCTTAGGTGTCATGCTCATGTGGCACTCACAACCTCAGGTTTTGAGAATTTAAGCTGCGTGGACCTCCTATAGCTTTCCAACACATTTTTTACATGACTCATTTCAAATGCTAGTCTCTGAGTCCAACCCAGAGTAGCCAAAGAAAATAGTACCCTGTAATAGCCACTGTGACTAACTGCAGAGAGATCTACATCCCAGGCAACTTGCCGGCTGACTTGTCAAGCAGAGTTGTAGAGTTTAGCATGATTTCATTTTGTTTTGTATTATTGATTTCTCCCTGTTATTGAGTTACTGAGTTAATTGTCCTTGTTGATGCACAACACAGGTCAAGAACTGAACTGGAAATCTGTGGTGGTAACTCAAAGTGAGAGAAATTTCCAAGTGGTCCTACTTAAAGACATTATCACCACATCATCGCTAGAAGACACGCTGTGGAAATGCACCAAATTGTTGTAAGCACAGGAAAGAGAAAGAAGAACACGAATCTAGCTTTAACTGTGTCCTCTGAACTACAGATGCAAATGTTTAAAACCTGTAATTTTCCACTCTTAACGAATGGGAGGCCTGAGCCTATTACAGTTTCCTCCAAGATAAGCTGTGGGCTGTTTATAAAAATTACATATTTTGAGGTTCAGCCAATTCCATGTCACTGAGTGGATTCATAAATAATTGTACAGAATATTAACAGCATGTCCCTAACTGCTGGCCTTGTCCTCCATGTTGAGATTTGTTTTGATATGTGACAGAGCTACCAATAAAGTCATGCAACCCATCACTGTGGTCTTCTTCTTTTTGACGTTTGTGTCTGAAAGTTTAACCTCAATTTCAATTCACCTGACTTGAGACACGATGATGTCCATGTACTGTATAAACGTAAATACAGGAGAGAAACACCAGGTCATGCATTAATAGACGCTGCCTTTGTTTATTTGCTCCGTGAGAATTTCCCCGTATGCACCACTGAGGCATCACCATTAACAGAGCCCCGGTAATGTGGGCTGAAAGGATGTAATTAGAGTGGCAGAATATGAATTATAGACTCATAAATCATGTTGGTGGGCAGGCAATAGTGCATACTAGTAAAGTGCCAACAAACAATAGTCTAATTACCCGCCAATTACCTGGTTAATAATGCTTTTCCAGGGCCAGTCTGTTGACCTGTCGCTGAGATGACGCTCACCATAATGGATCTGTTAACCACAAAGGGAGTGTCAACATGGAGGACAGCCAGAACCCAGAGGCTTGGACTGTCTTGGGGAATAAAGCCAGTTTATCTGAAATCACTGCATTGACAGAGCAGTTCAATATGATGTTATCATTACCTGCAAGCCATACCATACAAGCCCTTTGAAGACCATATTACAATTACAAAAAAATGTGTCCATTAAATTTAGACTGTATGCAGTGTTCTTTTTTCACATCATGTATTTGGCAGATGTAATTACTGGATACATTACAGACTGTGTTCTCATACAACAGTTCATATGATATCCTACGGAAATGCACACACAGCAGTTCGTATCCTACAAACTGGCGCTCCATGAATAATGTTACATTATTAACATGAAGCTACAAAGAGTAGATTTAGTTATGTAAAGTTACTATGTAAGGTTTTGTAAAAAACCCATGGTGATGTGTTAAATAGATGAAATGACCAAGACCTCTTAACACTGCAGGCTCTCGGAGGAGCTCAGAGCGACGAATCTACTTTTCTCTACAAGCCAAAGGGCTTTTCTGTTCTCCCCCTTTGTTACTTCACCTTTCAAGTGCATCTAGTCCGTCATAATAATATTAGTGTGAGCCTAAAACGAATGTCAGGGGCCTGGGGGACCCTCCCCAGGCACTACTTGATAAACAAGGTCTACTGATGTTTTTTAAGCATCAAATGAAAACAAAATTCCCATTGTGAATCAACTTATTTTCATTGTGAATTAGAGCAATAGTTCCCAAGTGGTCCATCCACAAGGTACAACTTTCTCCTTTGTCATTAGTTCAAGGTCCACAAAGTTGAATACATTCAGTGCCATACTTACAATAGGCCATGTCATCAAGCTAGTCTGCTGTCTGCCCGTCACTCACTGTACAGCAGAATATGACATGTTCGTGAGTCACTTATGGTCCATTCAGAATGGACCCGTAACCCAATTTTTGCATGCAACCAGTTGCGAACCACTGAATTGACCTGTGGCTAAGTCCCACCCTCAAACGCGATGAGTGGCGTCTGCCAGGACATGTAGAATGATGACGCGGTTATTCGGCAACCCACCGTTTATTGCTTCGCAGTACAGGTTACTGTTGGCCGTAACCACGCCAAAAAAACAACGAGACAAGAACTTAGCCGTAACGTTAGCTCACAAAACATGTACTCCTGCTCTCTCCTCCAGCTCGCACACACACAAGTATGCGCACTCACACAGCCCTCATTCCCGTCCCACTCGCACCCCGCCTCCCTACCCATACTCATTCAGTCCAAAACATGCCATTAACTCACAGAACATTAACAGTACAACAGAACATTCACTGCAGGGTCGCTACACTATGTGCGGGGCGGCGAGTGAGGGATGTGGAGGGCCACTGTGCGGTGACAGAGAGCCGAGCGTCGGGGGTATATGTGCGGGGCGCGGGGGAGGGAGGGAGGGGTGGATGGATGCGGTGGGCTGCTGCGCGGTGAGCCCAGGCTCCCAGAGAGGGATAAAATAAGTCAGTGTGGAGAAGGGGACCGGCTGAGCTCCAGCCGCTTTCCCTACTGCCCGTGTGACACAGTTAGGGGGGGAGGGTTTCCAAGCCACCATCGGCACAGTGAAAAGCCCTCTCTCCTCTCCCCACACAGAGGGACAATCTTCACTCTGCCCCCTTCCTCAGCCGCAACGAGATGCGGTTCACAGCGTACACTTTGACCTGTAAATTTTGGCTTTGGCTGCCCATTGTCCCCATGGCCCCATCCTGCAGCCCTGTTAGTCCGAAAAATGTCCAAAAGCCACTTTCTATGACAGCCTGTTTAAACCCAAAACTAAAGCCCACTGCTCCGATGTCCTGACAACCCAGTCGCCAGAAAAAAATGTTGCCGTTGTATGTTTCTATAAATCACAGCTGTGGTGAATGTGTGCTTACGTTTAGACCCAAAAAACACTTGCTTATAGGAAAAGATCACGTTTTGGCTTGAAACATTCACATTAGGTGGCACAAATAGGAATGGGTTGGCAAAAACAGCCGCCACTGGGAAACTAAAAGTAAACTGTCTTTTCAGAGATACAGGACTTCAGAGTATTGAGCGTTTGCTTTTGTTTTTCGGACTGATAGGACTTTGGAGTTTCAGGCAATGACATGGCACCAGCAGGTGTTCCAATTTTGTGCTCTTGAGTAAAACACAACAGTGGTTTAATTCCATGCTGTAATTTTTTTGGTTAACTGTTTTACTTTTGACAATTATCACATTGTTAAATCATTTTGGGGTTTTAATGTGTTTGTGGGAAGACTAGAGATACAGTTGTCTAAAATGGAGTCTACTGGGAGCACATGTGTATCATTTGTTACCACTCAAATTCTGCTATGCACTCCAAACAGAAGGTGAAATGATTATTCCCTACCTGAGTTTAATTACTTTCATTAGAAACATGAATGCATTATACTATCATAAAATTTTATCACCACATCCCCTCCCATGCTTCTTCAGTTTTAACACCACCAATCACGTCCCTGCCACCTTCTCCCTCCCAATGAGTGACCAGCACGGGTAGGCCTGATCCCGCCCTTCGGCTTGTCCCTGTGGCCAGAAGAAAAACTGACTGCTTATTAATTCGTTTTTTAATTGAATTTCTCCCACCATTTCTCCGCTTAGTTAATCCCTGCACTGGCCTGTGGGCAGATGATTGGCGTGTAATTACCGGCTGCTGGCATGTGTGCTTTCTCTGGGCTTCTCTTCTCATTCTGCTCACCGCTAAGGCAGCAAAGTCTTTTTGTTGATCTATCTCTCCTCTCCGCTCTGCGCCTCCTTCTCTCCTCCCGTCTGTTTCTCTTCCCTATCTTCTCCCTCCTATCTCCTCCCCGTTCCTCGCACTCCAACTCTCTCTGTTCTTCCTTCTTTCTCTATCCAGATATCTGAGGAAATATCACGCCCCAGAGGGAATTTAAAGAGTGGGAGCATGGTGGAGGAAAAAAAAAAGAAGAAGAAGAACCGCTCTCTATTTTCTTTTCAGGATCAAGAGAAAAGGAATGGGGCCCTTTTTCCATTTTGTAATCATTTTCTGTGCCGGTCTATCGAGCGTGCCATCAGTCAGAGCAGGGGCCAAGTTAAGCTTCTCCATTCTTTGAGGACACATGTTAATAAAACAACCAGCAGATAACAGTAATTACCTCTCAGTGGCTTCTGCTCCTCACTGGGGGACACACTGTGTGAGAGAGGTCTGCCTCTTCTTGAGCCTGTACGTCCAAAAGATTAATTCTGTTTTTAATTAGAGCACACCCTGAGTGATACACCGAATGTAGCCTTCCCTCCATCCTCTTCGCTCCTTTCCTCCTCTGCTTCCCTGCTTCTCTGTCATGGCTGTATTAGCATAAGTAATTAGAGATTCCTATTTGCCAGCATGGCCTCGCAGTTTAAATTGAACGTGTTGATCTCTTTTGATTCTTCTGTAGTTTGAGGCTGCCTGTCTTGTACAATTAAGATAACGTGCAGGGAGGGGGGGGTTGATGGTGGGGGGTTGGAAGCCCGCAACCCCACTCTTAAAGCGTTATCTCTATTGTGTTGTAAACTTTCCGGAACTCTGTGGAGATTTAAGAGGTGAGGAGTGGAGCTTATGCGTGCTGAAGCTTGAGGGCCAGCCGCCTCACTGTGAGATGGATGTTCCGGAGAATCTGGGTGTGTGTGATTTCATTGATTTTACTTCACCTGCAAATTTACAAGAAAAAAAAAGATAGAAAAATCTGTGCTGACTTGATCTGAAAAATGCCTTCGAATAAAAGCAGATGTACAGACATCATTTCATTGTGTAACACAGTATTTGAGGTGTCCCGGTCCAATGGCATTATCACCATTTTGTGGTTAGTGCCCTTTTGTAACTGTCAGGATTCAGCCCCCTTAAGTCGCTCATTAGAGCACACCCACTTTCCCCACATTCCTAGGTGATAAGGAATTCATGCATAACGGAATAAAGTGAAATGCTAATTCAGAATGAGGATCACAAGGGCTACTTTATGTAGGGACCTCCTGTACATCTGTGACACTTGAGTGGTAACTGAGGATTAAAGCAATCGTTCGACATTTTGGAAAACGTATGTACTCCCTTTCTTGATGTCAATTAAGGCAGATTTATACTTTGCAAAGCCTATGTCGTAGCGTATGCACTTGGCCATCGCTGTTGTAAGCAGTTATACTTGTGTGGTGGTCTGTCGGTGATACTCTGCAGTTGCACCTCCAAAACACTAGTCGGCGGTGGGATTTCTGTGCAGTGCTGTAAAGTTCAGTTGATTCAAAACACACCAAAAACACATTAAACATGACTTAATAGCAACAATTTAAATTACAAGAACGCAAATCAACTTCACTATAACTTGCAGGATTCACAGACAAAGCACTTGTCTTTATCTGGAGACATTTTCCTCACAAATACAACATGCCAATAATTTTAGCGCAAGCCTATGGCATTTTACATTATACAAATTAGTCTTGCGGCTAGCGAAAATTTCCTCTACTAAGATGAAGGGGGACAGGGACAACAGCAACATTTAACAAAGGTAGCGTTGCAAAATTCAGCTCCATTACAACTCACAAAACAACTGTCTTTTTCTAAACAAGCTTTCCAAACAGATATAACATGCTAACATTATTAGCACAAACCTATGGCATTTAACATTGTATAAATTAGCCTAGCGACTACCAGAGATTTCTCTACTCATATGAAGCCAGGTTAAATCACACACAGGACTTATAATGCTGATTTGTCGAGGCTTTATTGTCTTCACAATTTATTGTTTCTTATCTGTAAAATAAAGTAAATAAAAGCTTTGTCTCCACTGAGTGAAATGGTTTTCGGCTTACAAAAACAGACAGGAGTGCCGCGTCACTGTGACATGTAGTTACATTTCTGGAGAGGTGCACATGAGGCTACACTGTAGGTACAGCGAAAAATGGCGGTAGAAGTATTAATCCTGCCTTATGAGAAGATCAATACCACTTTCATGCTTGTACAGTAATTTATGAAGCTACAGTCTGAAGCTGGTTAGCTTAGCATGAATACTGTTTCCAGTCTTCATGCTAAGCTAACCAGCAAGTGTCTGTATCAAAATCAAAAGATGTAGGGCTCTAGTTTCGCAGACCAGGCGAGGCGTGGGCACAGTGCACCTGCGCTTCGCCAACTGGGTGTGGCCAGGCAGATTTTGCAAGTATGGCACACTGTGTGTGCTGGCGCAGCTACTATCCCACCTCCGTCCCTCCTACCTGCGCAAGTTGGAAAGAGGGAGGAGAGAAGGCGTGGGGTGGGTTTTACACACATCACACCAATCAAATGAGCCCCTCTCCTCGCCCTTAAATGTGCCGCGCAAAGGCGTAATAAGAATTTACTCAATTCGCCATGGCAGAAGAGAGCAGCTGTGTCAGACAGCCAAACTCCTCCCAGGAGGAAACTGATGTTTTGGTCCGGGAGGTCCAAGCTCGCAGTGTCCGAATATACAGAACTGCGAGCAGACCTCCACGGGCTGATGATGCAAAGGTAGCCTGGGAGGAGGTCACCACAATTGTAAATCAATGTTGCGTTTCTCTCATGCATGTGCGCTCTCTCTTTCTCTCTCACAGTCTCACTCTGTTTCTTTTCTTTTGACTTTTCTAAGATGACAGATGCTGAATATATACTCCCTATCTGATGCTGTGGCTGCTTGTGGTTGGCTGAGAGGGATGTGAACTCATTAGTTTGCAGCTGTGTTAATCAAATCAGGTTGGGTTTCTGTAACCTGCATTTAGTTATTCATTTTATTTATTTATTTATTTATTTTTCAGGCTCACTTCCTGTGACCCCAAACTTCCTTTAAATCACGGGTCACGGAGTTCACTTCCTCTTCCGTCTCCACTGTGACTGGGCATGCTACTGTCAGCATCTCAAACATTTGACTGGAGCTATCTGAATTGATCATTTGCAACTGTCAGCCAGAGTCGTTATTGAACTCAACCCGTTCAAATACTCCATCTGGAAAACTCCGCGGATTTCCTGTCGGACTGCGCATGGAAGCTCAGCTCTGACCACTCGGTTCGAAGGTTTTTTTTTGTCCAACTTTGGATTTCCTTCTCATGGACCCTGATCCATTCATCTCAACCCACATGGCGAGCTAGATCAACGAACCGGTAGGACAAAGTCTCACACCTATACCGATCTGGACCTTTTGGGATTAAAAGGATATGAACTGAACGTTGTCCTTGAGAACTTTATTGTGAACAACAGAACCTTTGATTTATTGTGGGTAATCCATTTTTTTGTTGAATATTGGAACGGTGTATTGTGTTGTATTGGGTTTTTTTCCCCCTTTATAAATATTCTCTGAATACAGACATTCAAACTGCACTACTGTCTCATCCATTCATTCACAATCCAGGCTCCTCTAAAGAACAGACTTCTGTTGCCGCTGTTGTAGCCGCAGTCAATCGCCTACCCCATATGTGTTACATTTGCATTACACGTGCCAAACGTGCCAAACGGTGCCAAACTCTTCTGATCTGACATCAGATGTGACGGGACAGTTGATATAGAGATACATTTATGTGCTGATTGCAGATAGTTGCATTGAATAGTGGTGTTTGTGGGTATTTATTGCATCGTTAATGTGCCTGACATTCTGGAAACCTGCCTGTGAGGTTTTGGTGATGTGTGCACACTGTCCACCGGTCAGCCAAACTTCGGCTTACACCGGCTGCGCTCTGCCTGCGCTGACAGTAGACCTGGTTTCAGCTGGCGAGCTTTTAGCGTCTTTGGCGAAGCCTTTTGGCACAAAACTGTCACTGCGCCAGCTGGATCTGTCAACACCTCCCCCTGCTGCGCCGCCACACCCATCTCAGCGCACCTCGGTCTGCCAAACTACCAAACTGAGTGCGCCTCAGGTTGCGCTGCTCAAAACTAGCTATGTGTGGGGTTCCTCACCCTGCGCCACCCTGTGCCGCGCCGGGAAACTAGAGCACACAGTGTTAACTTTACAGGTGTTGGCAGGCCGATACTACATGGAGTATTCATTCAGGCTCCTACACAGACACACAAGATGAGAGTTGACAAACCCCCTCCTCACCATGCTGGCTGTGTTTACAATGTAGCACTGTTGGGGCAGGTGTAAATTGAAACAAACCAATCACGTCTTGTCTTTTGACAACTGACAAGTGGCTCAACTTCACACACCCCATCCCTCTACTCACATCACTGCGCTGCTAACAGCGGCTAACATCAGCAGTGGCAACTAACAGTGTTAGCTGTTAGCTGTTAGCGCTGTTAGCTATGATTGCATTACCTTTCTCCTTCAGCAGCTCCTTTCACCTTGGAAAGGATACCTGGATGTTGACCCTCGTTTTTTGAATTTGCCAGTCACGTTGCCTTTTTGATTCCCATTTGAGCTTTCTTGGTGATGAGAATTCCGTCTCCCTTGATGCTGCATATGCATGATCCTGCATGATGCTCAAAGAGTGGGACTTTGTTTCAAATTTGCTGGGGTAGTAGCGAAGCACCTCCCCCCATCCGACTTCCCCGCACAATGTACAAACAAATCCATAATTCTCCTTTTACGAGAATAAGTCAGATTATTGGTGGAGGTAATAGTACACCAATGATGATATATTTATGAATGCAGACATCGATTTTTGCCAATAAGCAACTGAAAATGTTACACAATGTCCCTTTAAAGTGTATTGTCATTGTTTTGCCAAACCTTTTTTTTTTTTTTTTTTTTTTAAACTTAGTTTCTATTTTTCCAACATCAGAGAGAAGAGCTGCAGTTACTTGTCGCGTGTTGTTGTGTAGCATCTGCTTATTATTTCTCATACAGTTAAGTTTGGGATAAGTGCTGCCAGCTTTACCACAGTGTCTCCAGTCAGATAATTTTGCACTGCAAACAAATGGTGCTTTAAGAGCTGAAAAGGTCCAGAATCCATTGCTATGACTCTTTCCTCCACACAGTGCCACTCGAAAGAACCAGGGGTTAGTGTGCTCTGCGTCTCCATCTCTCATCTACTGTGACTCTACTTAGCATGAATTACGTTGTCATGGCTAGAACAGTGGGACTCATTGCTGAGAGATTACTTTGCGTTTCATGCAGATGGGTTTCTTGCAGGAGCGTGTGAGAGGGATGCTTATTAAATCTGCCTGAACAGGCAAAGCAGGAAGGCAGAAGAAGACGCTTTTTGAATGGCTGTTCTGACAACATAATTTGCATTCTGTAATTAACTGTCTCTCTTAACCCCCTCCCAACAATGCATACACACACACACACACTAACACACACATACGCACACTCAACCGGGGTCACCGGTAAACATTTCTCCTTGTGTGAATTAGCTCTGTGTTGCTGTGGTGACAGGTCTTTATCAGAGAAAACACAGTGAGTGAGGTGGAAGCAAAGCTGACATCTGACAGTGGTTGGTTTAGTCTGCATGAGTGAGACAGAAAGACAAGAGAAAAGACTGCGGGAAAATAATGACTTTAGAAAATATATTTGAAACTGCCTTGATTGAGGTTTCTGACTTAAAAGATAATTCCAATTTATTGCAACTTCAGTTTCATAGCTTATTTGCCATGTCATAATGACTGTACTCAAAATTAAGGCAACATTGCTCTAAAGAAGTCCAAAGGGGACCCAGTGGTTGGACAGGTTGAGAACTAAAACAAACAGACCAACTTCCTGGTTCAACCTTGACCTACTGGACTCACTATATCTCTGGATTTCCGGTGCAATGACGGATTATGACCGACATTCCAGGTGCACTCACTTTCGATTTTACTTTCAAATGAAGTGGTTCAGATAATGTGGAGAAACTGCTAAATTTATGCTCTCATGTCTATTATACAAGTGGTGGTGGTGCTTTTGTAGTTGGCGTTGGATGGTGGTGGCATTTGGCTGCAAGTCACTTTTCAGGATAAGGAAATCAACTCACTGTCTGTAAACTCTCCTCTCTTGCCGACTACAGCTAGCTAGCCAGGTTGAGGTTTTCAAATGTAGCCTAAACATATGTAAATACGGGGGAAAAGAAGGAGAAAATGGACACTAGCATAACTAGCATCCTGCTAGCCATTGTACAGGCATTGGATAATAAACTGGACAATGTGCCTGCATCAGTTTCCATGAACTGTAATAGCCTTTGTTTCACTAAAACTTGGCCAAATCGTAGACAGCACCATTCAAATAGGAGCCTCCTTTTCTGTAAGTTTATCTGATAGCACTGAGGACTCTGGCTCTGGTGTGCTTTATGGTGACTAAAGACTGGTGTGAAGGTGGGAATGTGACGTGTTGTCCTGTTCCTGCTCGCCCTGCACCACAAGGGGAATAAATACTCTGAATCACTGCTGTATCCTGTTCAGAGGCAGCTGCGGAGCAGAGTCGGCTGCAGAGCGATAATTTGGGAGGAGCACCCATATGGTCATCTTTTTGAGGTCAAAATATGTGAACAAACTACGATGCGTGCTCCCAGTGACGGAAGAGAAGGAGCTAGGGCTACATTGACGCGAATTATTTACATCGGTGCATCGGTTCAAACAAAAAAACTGGCAGCATGCAGCAGCGCTATTCAAGTGCTGGAATTTGTTATTTATGTGACAATGTCTGAACGCAACACAGGAGAATTGTGCTGTTGGGGGGGGGGGGGGGGGGGGGCGCCACCATAATGGTAGGGGAAACACTGATGTTTCAATAAATGTTAATGTTAGTAAGAAATGTTTCGGTATTCATATTGTTTAAATTGCTTCATTAATCAAATAATGGAAAAATAATCGATAATCGAAAAAATAATCGTTAGATTAGTCGATTAATCGATTAATCGAAAAAATAATCACTAGATTAATAGAACTGGAACAACTGGAATTGTTCCTTGTCTAATTTCAAGTGACAAATACACAGTTGATTAATGACTGATTGAACCTTTCTAGACAGTTTCTTGCAACGTCAAACATAAACAATTTCTGTGGTGAGTACAATGTCAGCATAATTGATAGAAATTACAAAACTACAAAGATGAGACCCAAGTTTTACTTCCCTGGAATGTTCCTTGTACTGATATGAAGCTCGGCCCTCTTCGAAATCTGATACAGTTCTCTGACATTTTGGAGGTGTCTTTCTGCCCTCCAGTAATGAGGGGAGACTGGAGAGTGATTGTTACAACTTGCAAGACAAGGAAGGCAGACGGGTGAGTTTATCTGCGACCGTGTTTACTGCCACCTTATCACAACTGGCTGTGGGATGTGTGTTCTGTGTGTTATGAAGTGTTACCTTAGATACATCACCATTGGCTGAATTAACTTTGTGTTAGACAGTGTTCAAATAACACTGTGGCTTTCGGGAGCCGTGCCATTGTTCTGATAGCCCAAAACTCTCAAGTCCCATCAGTCCAAAAAAAAGTTCAATTGGACCACAAGACAATTTCTCCAACAGCCCGTTATCCCAAAAACATGGCCATTAATTTATTGCTATGTCTCTGAAAAGACACACTCCCTGCAGTTTCCAAGAGGCAATGGACCCTTTGCTGCGTTTTCCTGCGCCGTTTCAGCCACCAGCCCATTGCTTTTCCAGTGACTTATGTATCACCACAACGAGTATTTTAAGACAAAAACATGATCTTTTCCTAACAATAACCTAGTGGCTTTTGTGCCTTATTCGAACCACACACTACCACACCATTGTTGACCAACATTGTTTTCTGGCAAATCGGGTTGCTTAACTGCAGGAAGTGTGGACTTAGGAAGAATGGCTGTTTGTTTTGGGGATATGGGACATTTATCAGACTAATGGGGCTTTGGAAATTTGGGCCGTTGTAACAATGGGCAGTCCCTGGCTTTCATGGGGAGCCCTATTTTTTGGGGTGGTCTGGTACATCCATGGGCATGCATGAGTGCACCCACCTACATGCAAAAATATATTACCAGTATGTGTGGCCCAGCTAGCAGAGAGACAACTGAAAAGCAGCATATCAGTGCCTGCGATCGTATTTACGTGTCACCTGACCATCTCCATCAGGGTCAAAGCAGTCTGCTGAGTCTCCCAAGTGTGAGATTGAAAAGTTGTGCTGTTTTGTTTAAGTGATGAAAGGCTGACATTGATTTAATACATTTACATAATCAGTGTGGGTTACATTTGACATCAGACTCACTGTGTTGACCAGATGCCAGTGGTTTGTTTGATTGGTCCTTTGAATTTGAGGCAACCTATAAAACTTAAAGCCTCATGTTGTTGTCTGAATTCTTTTCTTATAAAACTGATGTTGATGCAAACTTCTCTGTTCTAATGATAGTTGTTAGCTGAGCAATGCTTTTAGGGTGAGCACATATTGCATCATCTGCTCAGCAGAACTCTGTAGTTAAGGCACAGACAGTCTGTTCATACATTTGAAATTTCTGGTCTGACTGCTGTTCAGTACTGTAAGTATGCAGTATGGTTTCTTATAAGTGGCTGACATCTGTAAAAGCCTCCAGCAAACCTGAGTCCAGAGCTGTCAGCTCAGAGCAGGTGCAGCAGCAGAGCTGCAGACTTTACTCTGCTGTCACTACAGACACACAGCTCAACAGTGCAAACTCTGTGCTCTCCAGTGACTCTGCACACACATTGCAATGCATACAACTGCTGCACATACCATCATTGATACCACGGAAGGCATTTATAATCATATGATTCTGATTTAAGCTACAATAAATAATAAGCGGTAAAGATTTTGTTGGACTTGAGAATGTGAAATATAATTAAAAAGGAAGATGACCAAAAAACTATTATCATAATTTAGTGCTCAGGTAATCAGGTCATAATTAAATGTTAAAAACAGGGGGAAATTGAAAAAGAAAAGTAGATACTGAAAGGACAAATTGATGTTGTAAAATAGCAATTTGAAAATTAAAATCCCAAAATGGAAAATAGACAAGCTTAAATGTAAATTTACCTCCTCCACAATACAAAACAACAATAATCAAAAAACAAAAAAGAAAAACAAAAAACAAGCTTAAACTAAATAATGCGATTTTATATGTGCAATATAAACAACAGAATTTCTGTTTTATGCCTTTATATGAGTATGAAACTGACATGAAAGAATTCTCTGAATCATTGTCACAGAAGTAATTTCATTCTGTCTCTGAGTCATCATCAGGCAGGAAGCAGCAGCAGATGCTTTTCTGCAGCCAACTGAAGGAGCTGCTGAATTCACTCACCTCTGTCTTTTTGACCTCTAAAAAAAACCAAAACAACTGAGGACAGTCAGTGTCTGAACTCTGTAAATGAACCTGGCCTCTTCTTTTGTGTCTGGATAGTTTGCTTGATTTGATTTTTGATGATTTTACACAAGTCTGGATTTTTCAGGCCGGCTTCTTTAGCTTGTGTAATAGCAACAATTCCTTAAATCCAAACCTGCAAATGTGCAGGGTTATTCACAATTTGCTGAATAATAGTCTTGCTTAGCCAGACCTATTTCCACTGCGCTGCAACAGCACTAGAGAAAGTTCTGGAGTTACACATTATTATTCTGCTATAGAGTGCTCCAGGGATGACTTTATTTTGTAGGGCTGATGCGGAAGTTATCTTTGCCCTGGTTCCCTCATCAAAAAGCCTATGGGATTTTCCCATTGGATTCTGAATTATTGCAGAAAACAAACTTTGAGGCAAACAAAACTTTATGATACTTACAGGTTTTGTTCAGCAAGATAATCTTCACAAATGAACACCACTGTCTTTATTTTTAAAAAGCGAACATTAGGCTATAAACAAACTACACCATAGTTGCCTGACTTAACATCACCTCCCCAATAAGCCTGTAAAGTCATGTTTGGCATGATGACATTTTGTAGTCTCATTTAGCCACTTGTTAGCAACTGCCTTTTATAAGACACATAAAAGCCTCAAAATTCACAAGTGTGGCATTTGCATGTGTATTTTATGTCATAGAACAAAACATTAAAGTCCCACAAGTTTGTATTAACCACAGACCTTATTTCAGTCATCTAACCAAAAAACAATTAAAAAAAAATTATTGACTGAGACAAGGGGAATGGGAGTGCAAAAATACTAACTTATTTTTGGGTTTTAGGACCATGGATGCATTGAAAGACTTGGATACAGCATTGGTGGCGGAGCTGTTCATTCGTATGAAAGTTGACCACTGGTGCATTTAGCCAAAAATAGCTCTATTACCTGGGCACTGCTTCCGCATCACTGGACTGTTACAGCAAGTGCACCAGCAACTTATGCCAAGTGTGGCCGAGCGGCCAACATCCGCTGGCCAATTGACTTTCAGTTTTGTGCTACGCTTTTAGACTGTCCAAATGTTATTGGACCGAAGACATGTCTTTGCCAGTGTAAGTCTGCGGGAAGAAGTCTTTTTGGGCCAAATGGCATCACCTGACCCAGAAATTGCAGAAGTAATGTTTACCTCTATGAAAATTGTCCTCCATGCCTGGCGCACTTCCCAGGGGCCTGTTTAGGACTCCTGGGGCACTCAATAAGGAGAAATGCTCTGGTTTATTTGTATTTCTTTAAACCAATCACAGTTGTCTTGGGCAGAGCTAAGCCTGCGATGCAGCGACAGCGCTCTTGCAAAATGGTTTTGGGGGTAAACCTATTTTGATGGAACATTTGCACTTAAGTGGGCAAGCACTGTCATTAAATTGGCTAATTCTCTGCAAAAGAAAACCCCACAGGAACAGCAACAGTATGTGACTGTGTGATTCAAACACTACTGATAAAAAAGATAAACATAATTTGATAATCCGTGTCCTGGAGGTGAAGCTTGCCTATACTTCAGCTCTGGAGGAGCTCACTGGGCCTGTCCACAGTCGACTCACTGGCTGTAAGTGGCTGTTCAGAACATTAATATGATGATAAAACAGAAGCTCATGTGAAGTAGAACAGATTGGTAAATCGGTGAGGTCAGGGTCACTGGCATATTCCATCGCCATGGTTAAAAAAATGTTACAAATTAACTCTGACTGGCCGTGTCACAAAACAGGTCGACATTGGTCTTGTGCATGCGAATCTGAGCTTTTCCAAGATGCATTCACAGGCAGGCATGCCTCATTCCGCGATCCTAAACTTTCTGTTTTCAGCTTGTAGATTGTTAGCTCAGAGTTGTTGTTGTTTCTTGTAGAGAAAGGAACCTGGAAAATGGTAACATGCAGATAGTGGAAGGGGAGAAGATAGTCAGCCAATGGCAGGTTTGTAGACACAGTCTACATTTGGTGAGTCAGACTGACTGAATCATGACCAGGGCTTCATTGGGTGAATCACATATATAAGCTAACTTTTAGATGCTGATAATTCCTTGTCTTAGAGGTATGATTATTTTAGGTAAGAACATACAGGTTACTGAAAAATCACATCCATGTGTTATTATCACAATTAAGTATTATCAGCTAATACTTACAGTATCAAAAGTAAAATGTCTCCTGTAACCAATAATTTTAACACATTACATGATAAGATTATTGGGACTAATGCATTTTACTGGTGTAGCCGATGTAGGTGTAGCTTTTTAAATACAGTCATGTAGTTTAGTCCAGTGGTTGTAACCCAGGGGTCAGGGCCCTTCTGAGGGTTCCTGAGATGATTAATGGGAGAGGAAAGAAGAGAAAACTAACTTCTGATACACAAATCTGTTTTCATATCTTGGACTTTTCTCTAATCTTTGTTTCTGTTGTGAAATATTGGATAATATGACCTCTTTCAGCCTGCAACAGTTTTTAAAATGAAACCATCTGAGTAGATTAGAGGGAAACTGTCTCTTTGGTGAAACTGCTAATCTGAAATGCGACGAGGAGTCCCAATCAGGTGCTTCTTTTTTGTGCAACCCAATCATCAGAATAACTGTTGGCATTGTTTTCTGCAAATCATGTCAATGCTATATTTGTATTCTTGATATGTGGCAGGTATGTTGAACCTTAACATTTTAATTTTTAATTTCTTGTGCTACCTGGGGTTAATGTGTGGTTGGGTTTAGACACAAAACCCAATTGTTTAGGGCTAGGAAAATATATGTTTTGGCTTAAAATAACTGCTTTTGTTGCTACAAACACAGCTGCACATTTCCTAAACTCTCAATAAAAAACACCCGCTTTTGTTGGTCTTGAACAGTGGTCTGGTGCTCGGCAGCCTTCTCGTAAGTAGCACTAAGTATCAGGAAATGAAACACTGCACCCTACAAAACTCCCACCAAGTACCTCAAAACTTCTGTATTAAGTAAATGTGCTTCACCTCTTTACTGTTTCCCACTGCTTGACTCAGGAAATGTGAAACAATGAGTAGATCTGACATATTTACAGAATGAAATTAGTATATACATTACTGTCGGCTGCAGCCTGAAGTAGGGAGTTGAATAGCTGATGGGATGTAAGATGATTGCTTTCCAAGAGGCAGGTTTTACAGTCTCCATCCTGTGGTGTTCAGAGGATGAGGCTTTGAAGGACTAAAGTTTAAACAGAGGCTTTGACTGCGCCCCTCTTGCTATGGTTTATCATATTAGATACAGGCTGATTAGACAGACAGTGAACAGACAGTTTCATCGGAACTACTTAGTTGGTATCCATTATAAGTTTTAACAGACACCACGCAGCCAATCACAATTGAGTATTCACTCAGATCATGGTATATAGCCTATTATTATTACATTAAATGGCTACACACATTCATGTCCCCTGCAAGATGGACTGTAATACCTTTTTTGATCCAAAACTAATCACACTTCCATCAGTCTCAGCTATTCTTCTGAGTTTAGTGCTAATTAGCAAATGTTAACATGCTAAAGTATGATGGCGACCATGGTAAACATTATGTCTGCTTCACATCAGCACTTTAGCACTATCATTGTGAGCATGTCAGCATGCTGATATTAAATATTGACATACACGTGTTGAGTCAAAATCACATTGTAACACAGGAACCTACTTTAAAGTACTGTCACACATGACTGACACTTATTATGACTGACATTAATCTTCATTTAATCAGTCACTAATTAGAACATGAGCATTTTATGAAGCTGGAGTGGTTTTCCTGCTCCTGCTCAATCTTGTAGGTTGTTGAGATATTCTTTGTGTGAGTAGTAGCAGCAGAAATGCAGTTTTGTATACAAGCAAGCACTTTGGTCCTGGCAGCATCACTGTTGGGACAAAAATGACACAAAGGCTCAACCTCAAGTGTAATATTGTGATTATACAACAGGTACCAACAAAATAAATGACAAACTCAAAATCCATATTGTGGGGCAATTTGCTCTCAAATTAAAACACATTTTGCTCGTGGTATCTCTGTTTTCATCAAAATATTTTGGAGTCTGACTAAAAGCTGGTCAATACGCTGCATCAGAAGTCTCCTGTAAAATAAAACCTGCTAAATTAAAAAAAAAAATCAGGACAGTTTAAGGTACTATAATTGCAAACTTCACATCTATTCTATTTTGAAGACAGCGCCATGTCACCGACTCATCAGAACAGCTGATGCAAACATTTTCCAATTACAGTAAATTTTAGCGTGTTGAAAAAAGACAGATGGAATAATTTCCAAAATGAACACCATGTTTTTATCTCACAAAATATTGTTCTTCATTCCTTATGTGTTGGTGTTTAGCCTTTCAAAAACAACATTTTCACTGCTGTCACATAACTGTTCTCTGGCTTGCTGCACACAAGGGAGGCACGCACCTGTAATAACAGGGCGGTCAACCAGCAATCTGACAGCACCTTAAATGATTTCCATTAATTGTAGCCTGCTGGTTTTTGATTCAGCTCCGTCAGATACTATTGCCATAGAAATGATGGAGCGGTATTTTTAGTGATGAGCATGGTTGCTGTCATGCTGCTTTGATCACATTCTAAATGTCTAGCGGACCAATCAGATTGCCTGGTCGGATATACGTACTTGTTGTACAATATTTGATATCAGTTTTGAGGACATACTGTATAGCTTTATGCCAAAATACTAGCTTATTGACTGGAACTATTTATGTCCTTTCTTGTACAGAACCAAAATGATTGCCACAATACATCTTTCTATTGCTCAAACAGAGACAAAGCAGTAACAGCAGGACCAGGGAACAAGACTCTTCAGTTGTGTAGCTCTAGCTACCCTGGCCATGGCTTGCAATGCTAATGATAGCTAGTTAATTATATTCATGCTTTTTACCTTATTAAAAGACTGAAACATAATACATTAAAGTCCATACATAAGATTGACACTATGTATGATTTTTCGATTGTTTTAGCACATACAAAGTGGTTGTTGTCCTGAGATCAACCATTTTGTATGCTAGCCCTGGGCCAACAACTGCCTTGCAGTCAATCACAATTGTGATGTCATCAAAGAGAGCCCTGCTGCCAGTGCCCTGCAAAATTTATACAAAACGGCTGTGATTAATTATTAGTATTTTGCCACCATGGAAATAAGCTCACATTAGCTTGCAAAGGTGAGCTAACAGTTAGACAGCTAGGGTGCTAGCCGCTAAGTATGAACTCCTTGATCATAACAGAATAGAATAATGTTAACTTTAAATCCTGCTCATTTTAGAAAGGCCACTACAAAAAAATTGTTTGGATTGTCAATGGGACTGTGAGTCATAGATGTTTGTTTCTGGCTACGTGCTAGCATTAGCATGCTAAAATTAGCATGCTACCATTAGCGCTCTAGCCCGCCAACTGTATTTTTTTTTCCAGGATTGTGCCCTGTGACAGAAAGTATTGCAGAGTTTAAGTGAGGCTTATGGGGAACCCATCTAAAGCGCATGATAAGGAAAGTTGAGAGCATTACCAAGTTAGCTAGCATTCTAGCTAGCTGTCTCTGTTATATGATGTTGTCTTGAGACCATCACATGGATGTTAACCTCAAGTCATCATCATGGCACCCATCAGAAAACCAAACCAACCTGCTTTTAGCATATTTGAGGTTAGTTCATTTACAGTCCAACAAAGCTTCAATATACAGTAGGCCTAGTTTGTGTAAAACAAGGGAAACAAGTTGCTGAACAATTTATCAGTTGTTGAATAATTTATTGAATAATTTATTACTTTATTTCAGCTCTAATAGCTACGGTGATCTCTTGCATATTACCTCCTATGTATGGGATGTTAGGAGAATGATAATATCTTGTACATAGGAGATAAACTTAGCTTTTCTTTGTCTGTTTTTTTTTCACCTTGCCTCTCAGGGCTTTCATAAAAATCAGTAGGCCCCACAATAACTGTAAGAATTTGACTGTAGAATTGTCAAGTCAAAATAAGTTAAGAAATATAGAAGTGAAAATTACTACCTTTTAGGTCAAATTTAAGTCATCATTTTAAGATAGTCAAAATTTAGATTTGGTTCCTCATAGTTTTGACAAAATATCAGCTATGGCATCTCTGACACAAACATCTCACTGCTCTCATTTGACCCATAGTGGTTGAACTCTGTAAAATTTAAAATAAAACTTGTTTGCTCTTTGTTTTTTGTTTTTTTGCTTTAAAAAAACCCCCAAAACTCTCCTTAGGTGATTGTATAAGCTGTTCAATAACAACACTGCTGCCTGGTGTTGTTCTGTTTAAAAAAAACTGTATGCTGAATGTGTTTGTGGTCAGGCAGTGTGTACTATCCTGTCGATCGATCAGTACTAGTCTGAAAAAGGACCCAAGTGGTGGCGTGTTGAGGCTCAGTCTTTTGTGAGCTTAACAGTAGCAGCAGGTTGGGGTGCAAATGAAAACTGGGCCAGTGGGCCATTAAACAGCGGCCAGAGGAGTGTCTCCATCTAATGGCTATTGAACAGGCCGCTCCAAACGAGAGGTAATCAAAGCCAAGTGTAATTACACACTCCTCTGTGCTTTTCCAAAGCCAGGCCATTGTGCCCTGTGCTCTCCACATCTAATGACACAGGTAAAGGATCAAGCGGAGCTGAGGATGAAAAGTGGCAGAGCAGGGATGCAATTATGTACCAATTGCAAGGCGGTGTTAGCAATTTAGCCTCACCACAAGGGCAAGAATGATGAATGTAAAAAAAAAAAAAAACTACCAATAAGACTGCAGGATCATTTGACTTTTGCTATTGGACAGAAGTGATGACGGAAAAGCCATCAGTGGTCTGTAGTCTAGCACATTAGAGTAGTATGGCACAATCTTGATACAGGAGAGAAACATGAAATTATGTTCTGAACCTCTGAATGTTTCGACCTCGTAGATTGTAATGGCTGCTAAATCTTCACTCAGCATGTACTGTCTTCCAATTTGAGTTTAATATTGTGCATTTGTTTTGCATCTCTTCGGGTGCTTTCAGTGCTTTTTCTTTTAGTTTTATGTATCATAGAATAACTTTTATTTATACATACACCCAACTCTTTCCAGAGAATTTCATTTTTGTCACAGCTAGAAACATTATAAGAGATTTCAGTACATTTTGAGACACAAATGCACAGATATACTACTACTACTATATACAGTATCCATGCAGAGATGCACGTAGAGGCCAACATGACTGAAAGCTTAAAGTATTCTACAAGAGGTTTGCAATCTTAAGGCCAATAATTGCAGTAAACATCACATGTACCAAATAGCTACCCGTTGTAAATATAGCTTGCAACAAGGAACTTACACAGCTGTCACCCACAGATCCTCCATTAATTGATCTGGGACCAAGAACGTGTTGAAATTGCTGGAGCCACTTCCTTTCTGTCACTTCAGTTTGACAGTGAGGGCTAATGTAAGTGTCAGGCAGTATTAATAGTCTAAGAGGTGCTCTGACTTAAATGCTAACATGTTCATGTGACAGGTCTTCACTGTATGTGATGAGATGCAGCTCCACAATACCTTCACTTCTACACACCACAGGCAATCACATTGACTATGTATTTTTACTATTGAACAGTACTGTAACCCAGTTTGACAGTGTAAAGATGGGGCGAAATGAGCCCTGGTCTCTCAGTCACAGTCACAGTGCATTTGTCATAGCTCTGTCTAACTCAATAAACAAAAACACATTAATCTGGTATTACAAAATCAACAACAGAAATGATTATAACTCGGTGTAATCGTATCATGTATATTATTACCTGGCATATTTCTAATCACAGACTAAAACTAATGGATGTAGCTACTGTGATGTCAGCCATTGGTTTGTGGACTCATGTTTTGAAGCCTTGAGTTTAGCTTTTCGGCTGTTGCCATCTTTTTTTTTTGGAGCCAGCAGAGACCACATTTGGCTGGTGCTGTGGAGGAGTAAGGGGTGGAAGAGACTAGAAGGTGAGGATACTATCAGTGGGCATCACGCAAAGCAGCCCCCACTTAATTATGTGTAACTTAAAGCCTAAAAAAAATGAAGACAGGTGTGTTATATAAAAATCCCCCCACCCCCACCCCCATACAGTTATCATGGATGGAGAATTAGCAGTAGAGACCAAACCCATATTTTGTACCAGGCTGTAAACATGTTTATTTCTGCTGTAGAGTTGGGCATTTTAACATGGGGATCTATGGGGATTTATTGGCTTCTGGAGCCAGTCTCAAGTGGCTGTTCAAAGAACGACAGTTTTTGGCACTTATGTGTTGGCTTCCTTTTCCAGCCCTGGAGGTTGCTGCTTGACTCTAATAAATTACACTGCCTTGGGCTACATTGTATTTACATTTGCAAGACACAAGCTATCTCCATATGTATAGACAATACACTGGTGAAAAACCCATGAAATCCATTGTGTGGTATAAGAAAAGAGAGAGCACATTCACCATTTAGCAGGAGGTGAGCACGACACAGTGCATCACGTAGCTTATCAACAGGCTGCTACACTGAACTATGAGCTAGCCAGACGAGCTGAAAACTAACTCACTGTGTAACTGAACAGATAAAAGGGCAGCTCAAGCAGTTCAACAAGATAATGCAGTAAAACACCATGAAGAGTGGCTTGCAACCATTTGCTGCATGTCAACATCCGCACCCCACCCCTCGCTCTCTAACCACGTTTCACTCTGTCCTATATATTAAAGGCAAAAGCCCCCCAAAAAAATCTTAAAAAAAAAAAAAAAACACCATGAAGAGAGAAGTGCATAAAAAACTTTCAGTTTTCAATTTCAATTAAATGTTATTTATAAAGCCCAATATCACAAATCACAACTTGCCTTAGAGGGCTGTACAGCATACGACATCCCTCTGTCCTGACAGCAGATAAGGAAAAACTTCACCCAAAAAAATTCCTTTAATGGGAAAAAAAATAAATAAAAAATGATAGTGGAATGACAAGGGGAAATCAACACTGGTCACGACATATCAACATGGATAACACATGAAACAGGTGAGAAAAAATATGCAAGTTTAACACCAGCAATGTAAGTTTTAGTCTTTAAAATATTATATAAAAATATATATAAAAAATAGAATATTAAAAAAATAAATAAATTAAAATAAAATATTATTTTAGAGACTTAATATATAGTCGTCTGGGCACAATGCAGTCAGGTGAAGTTGTTATAAGTACATTACACTGTAAAATACAAAATATTAACATTTGGAATCTCACAAAATGATTTATTATCCCAGAGCATGCAGAGGAACACGACCCACCAACGTGTACTGCTCATCGCTCTGTGTAGTTCCTGCACAATATATTTTACCCCATTACACTCACAATGGCAATGCTAAAATGCCAGTGTTTACACTGTTCAGCATCTTTTAAGCAACACTTGACTTTCTGAAAATTTCAGGCTTTTCTTTGTTTAGGTTAAAATGCAATTCATAAGCCTCACCTCAAAAACATTGCCCGTCTCCGCCCCTCACTCACCTACTCTGCTGCCGAAACCCTCATCCATGCTTTCATTACATCCAGACTAGATTACTGCAACAGCATCCGGTTCATCATCGAAAGTCCTTAATAAACTCCAACACATCCAGAACTCCGCTGCCCGCCTGCTCACCCACACCCGCTCCCGAGAACACATCACCCCTGTCCTCCAAAAACTACACTGGCTCCCCATTTCACACCGCATACAATACAAAATCCTCCTACTGACCTACAAATCACTGAACAACCTGGCCCCCACCTACCTCACTGACCTGCTCCACCACTACACCCCCCCCCCCCACCGTTCCCTCCGATCCTCAGAAGGAAATCTCCTCGCCCTACCCCCTCGGACCAAGCACCGAACCTGGGGGGACAGAGCCTTCTCTGTTGCCGCCCCCACCCTCTGGAACTCACTCCCCAAATCCATCAGAGACTGTACAGACCCCCACACCTTCAAATCTCTCCTAAAAACCCACCTTTTTAAATTGGCTTTTAATCTGTAAAATAAATATGTCTAATTTTCTGTTCTATCCTATCCCATCATATTCTATCTCTCCATGATCTTTTACATTGTTTCTGTATTCTAATTGTGTTATTATTCTATATTGTCTTGTATTTTAAACTGTTATTATTTCTATGTAAGCGTCTTTGAGCACTTGTAAAAGCGCGTTATAAATAAAATTTATTATTATTATTATTATTATTATTATTATAAGCTGATGGTACACTAAAATATAAGTGGGCTCTGCCCAATATATCATCGGCTCTGCTTTCGAGTGATGGCGAAGACTGATGCAGCTTCATCCTGAGCTAAAAAGGGACAAGTTGGTCACAGAGTGTCTGCTGGACAGGTGTATTTAGTTTGCCTCTTATGTAACATAGGCTATAATGTTATATATGACAACACAGCATCCAGCTGTAGCGTAACATTGTCTAAGCCTCTGTATTATCTTACTTACTTACGTTAGCGTTTACGTTATATTGTAAAACTCATCAGTCATCACTGACCCCAGATAAGTTTCAAAACTCCGGGGTTGCGTTTGACTTTGCATGACAGGTAACATTATATGTTATATTAGAAGCAAACTAAACATAACGTTATATATGACAACACAGCATCCGGTTGCTAATGGCTAACGTTAGCCTACTGTAGCGTAGCCTCTGAAAAATTAACATTATCCTCTTTGTGCATTTCCTTGTGCACTTACTAGTAACGTTAACGCTACAATCTAACGTTAGCACTGTAACCTTATTCTAAACATCAGTCATAATGAGGACGTAATGAAGGAGGGGGAGTAGGCCTTTGGAGGGAGGTGGAGTTGCAGGAGGAGGGGGATGGGACTTTGGAGGGAGGAGGGAGTTGTGGATGTTCAAATTTTCTCTAAGTGCTGTGTGAAATGCAAGAAAGGTAAGAGTAGCTTTAATGAACACTAACATTTAGCACTATATAGGCCTACAATGCATGTTGATGGGAATGTCAAAGTATTGGACGAATTAAAATTATGACCTGATGATGACGTCAGATGCAAAGTGAGAGGATCGCCAATGTTACTACAGTTCATCCTGTTGTCAAGAAACGTCACTCAACCCTGAACTTGAACCTTATGGTGGCACTGGAGGAAGAGTCAGAGGATCACTAGAATCATTATGTTACATAATTTAGGAACCATGGATGTCTATACAAATGTATACATGTATGTTGTATACATTAAGAAATTTCACTGCACAAGTGACAAATGTGACTTTCTGATTAGGCTGAAAAGACGTCACAAAAGTCAGTAGGATCTGGGTTTCACAGATGTCAGTAGAAAATTTAAAGGCAATCCATGCAATAGTTGGTGAGACTTTGAAGTCAGGACCAAAGTGGTGGAGCGACTAATGACTGGCCTATGGACAGGCAGTCTATTGTCTTGCTGCTAGTGTGGCTGAAAGTTCTCAGCAATCACACATGATTGCTAAATATAAAGGCAGTAATTGCAAACACACTGGGATCGTCCTTTGTGCCATGTCACTGATGTCCTCAGCAGGACCACTAATGGCCACAGCTGTTGTTGATTACTCCACATAATCTTCCATTATATTGACTTTGTTTCAAAAACGTCCCAACTTTTCTTCTGAAATAGAAAGTAAGGAGTTATTGTCCAAATAGTTTAACTTTTTCAAAGTGTCATGTGTTTAGTGATGACTTTGATAGTAATTGTTATAACCATTAAGGTGTTCCATCCATTATTTTCTTAACCATTTATCCTTTTCATTGTCATGGGGGCTAAAGCTATCCTCATGCGCACTGGGTTACTTCAGTCTACTAAAGGTCTAACACACACAAGTAGACAGTTGCACATCTAGAGGCAACAAAGTTTCCATTTCACCTACACATGCAGTCTTTTGAAGTGTGAAGTATTCAGTATGTGTAATGTATTTATCACGTGTATGATTAACATCCAAGTAAAAAGTGTCAATATCTGTACTCATGATGGGGGATTTCTTTTTTGATAACTACGTTCAATCTCTTACTCTCATGATAAAAAATGATGTGAAGCTTGATCCTGAGGTTGTTCTGGGAATATTTTTTATATTAATGATTAGTATTTAGTAGTAGTAATTTCTTCTGGTTTAAAACCTGCCCATTCCAAGTACAGGTACAGATACATGTAATTTAGTTGGTTGAACAGAAACAGATACAGAAAAGGTATGAAGTATGAATCTTTCTATTCTGAATTGTTGAGCCATGGTAGTTTTATTTTGTAAAACTTTCCTAATGCTGAGAAAGTGGTTACAAATCCTGTGATGCCATAACAGTGTAAAGTCTATAAGCTGAGTAGGAACTTGTGGGCAGGGCTAGCAGGAGAAACTGCACATAGCCATTGGGCCGCATGCTGCAAAAGTAAACCTGGAAGCTAGACAACTTTTTTGGTATGCGCTGGGCGAGCAACTCCATTGGAATGAATAGGTGCTTTCTTGGTGTCTGGTATAGGTATTATTAAAATCTGTGAAGGAAACCCTAGCACCCACTGGATAACAGGAAGTGCATGCAACAACCACCATATTCAGTGGTTAGAGCACATTCTGTGCTGCCCATTTCCTTCTTTACAAGCCTTTTTTGTCTTTACTTTATTTCACCTTCTCTTACACACACACATATACACACAGTATTTTTTTGCTTGTTTGCAGTCCTCTCAGGTGGCTTTGTCCTCATACATTAATAATTGCCTCCGGCAAAAGTTGATTGCTGTTAAAGTGTCACTAGAGGTGATTGACAGCTGCTTTGCTCCTGACATTTACAAGCTGTTGAGGAAGACGCCCTGTCGCTGAGTACTGATCTTCTTGCAGTTTGATTTAAGAAGGAAATTGGAAATCTTGTGAGAGAGGCATCCTTTCATCCCAGCCTTCTAAGAATTATGTTTTATAGGGAGCGATTCTGCATTAGTGATTTACGGTCAATGGTGCACTGAGTGCCGATGTAGAAAGCAATGTGATGTTGAGAGAGCAACACATAGATAAGGCGAATCAGTAAAAGTGGCGTCTTGGGTTTGGGTCCTCTTAAGAGCAGTTGGCATTACAGTTTCTTTCTTTTTTTAATTTAACCATGGCCACAATAATTATTTTGATTAAAGTCATTCACCTAACCCTATTCACACTTCAGCTGACATGTCACCAACTAACGTCATTCTAGAGTTTAAAATGACCCATTTTCATGAACCTACAGAGAAAACTTGATCTGTCTATGTTGCTACATAAACAGCATGAAATATCCTCAGCAGACACGCCAAGTTTGTCAGTTTTGGCCAGTAAATAATTATTCAGTTATAAACTCAGTTGCCAGCTTGTTAGGCTAATGCAGTCCAAAGGTGGATTTCTACTTGTGCATCTGCTCCATGCAGACCCTACGCCATAGCCTATGCATGTGTACGCCATTGTGAGCATTTATAACCTATTTGTGCAGTGGTGTGTCTGTGTCACTTTGCAGTTACACCTCCAAAACAGCAGGGTCGGCAGCAGGGTCTCTGTGAAGTGCTGTAAAGATTAGCTGATTAAAAACACAACCAAAACACACATTATACATGGTTTAATAGCGACAATTACAAACACAAGTTCACAAATCAGCTTCATTATAACTCTCAGAATTCACAGACAAAGCAGTTGTCTTTTGCTGGGCATATTTTCTCCACAAATACAACATGCTTCTGTTATTAGCACAAGCCTATGGCATTTTATGTTGTATAAATTAGCCTAGCAGCAAGCGGAGTTTTCCTCTACTCATATTAAGCCAAAATAAATCACCCTCAAGACTCAAAATGATATGAGGTTAGTATTGTTGTCTCACAGCAAGAAGGTTCCTGTTTCAAACCCGGTGTGGGTTGTTCAAACCCTGGGGTGGGCAGAGTTTGCGAGTTCAGCTTGGGTTTTCTATGGGTACTCTGGCTTCCTCCCACAGTCCAAAGACATGCAGGTAAATTGATGACTCTAAACTGGCTGTAGGTGTAAATATGAGTGTGAATGGTTCCAGATGGGAAAAAAACAAATACTCTATGGGTAGGAAAAAAAAGTAAGAATTTATGTGGTAACTTTTCAATATTGACATTTGATGACAAACCGCAAACTGACGACCACAAACTCATGCATAAAAATTGAAAATTGACTACCCACCATATGCCCTTGTTTAATACAAATAACTTACATTGATGTGATCAGTGATGGTGGGCTGGTCTGAGTCAAAATGCCAGGGCTTATTTTTGTCTGGGTCCCATCTAGCCCTGCTAAAACTACTGCTACAGTATCTTTATATTTGACCTCCATACCTGCCTTGAAATCTCATGATACCAGTAATATTTTACTGAGAGTAAGACAGCAAGAATATTTCCCAAACGTTGGGTGTATCCTTTAAGACACTATGAGTGAAATCACTGCAGGGTTCACAGACTGCTGAGTAAAATCCTCTGACACCACACTGGAATTATTTCTCTGGTCAAGACAACAGATGAAAAAATACTGATGATTAAAGCATAATGATTAGCTAGAGCTGCATTATAACCAAGATGGACAGTAATACGTGAAAAATTTCAGATTAATAATAACCAATATCGGCCTTATATATTGGTCTGACCCTTGTGTGATACTCAAAACAGCCACCATTCACTTGACAGCATGATAACGGCTCTCCACAGTCTGACGCAATAATCCTTTCCACAAAGAGTTAGCATTGGGCAACAAGAGAGAAGCAGAGCAGTCTTAACCATGTAGAAAAGGGCATTTTCCTCGACTAGTGTGTTTCAGCGACTGCGGGCTCTCTTATCTGAGAGTGTCAGAGGCAGAGAGAGGAGCTCAGCTAATCCAAAACAGCTCTTCTCAGCTAATCTCAAATGAGATGGAAATCCAGACGATTCACAGGGCCAAAAAACATGCTGCCTCCGTCCTGTAAGATCTTGCTTTAGGGGGGAAAAAAACATTAATTTACAAATGTGGTAAGTCACAAAGTCGTGAAGCAAAAAAAAAAAAAGTCTAATAAATCAAAGAAGTTACACTCTGCTTTGGAGCAAATTCATATTGTTGTCATAAGGCACGAATGTTCGTGTCTCCCTGCAGCTTTAAACACTGACGTATTTTGCCTGCCAGTATTGGAGAAATTGCAATAGTGTCATCATTAAAACAGTAGACGTTACCCTTCTCTATAATATCATGCTTTATTATGTGTTCCCTTGACGTTATTAGAAGAATTAACTGGACTTTTGAAAACTTTTTTGGTAGTAGAAACACAGAATAACCAATATTCTGTGTTTCCCAAAGAAATTTTATTGAAGTAGAAGAGCTTCTGAAAAAAATCTAGACCATCACTGGGCACTAGTAAATCTCCACTGATGTGCACACCAAGACAAATTCAAAGAAACTCACATGAGTAAAAAAGTAGTTTTTTTTAAGGACGAGTACTTTACTTCTTAACTGTACTTAGAGTCTTTACTTGAGTATATTGTTGAGCCTGTAAGTCTATTTTTTACTCCTCTACATTTGCCATTGATACCTTTTTCATAACTGTCTGCTGTAAATGTGGCGATTGAGCAAGTGGCAACTTCTGAAGCTAAAAAAAAGAAGCAAATGCTGAAGTGCCAAAAACTGCAGTTCCTCTAATGGCCACTTGAGTCAATCCCCGTAGACCCCCATGTTAAAATGCCTAACTTTACAGCAGAAATAAACATGTTTACAGTCTGGTACAAAAAACGCTTTTGGTCTCCATAGCTAATTTTAGCATTCAACTGGGATGGATTTTTTATAACTCACCTGTCTACATTTTTTTATGGCCCAAAGTTATGCTTATTAAGGGGTGGGGCCACTTAAGTGACAGGGTGTCTGTGTTGCTACAGTCTGTGAGTTAGATCCACCCTTCACTCCTCCACAGCTCCAGCCTCACCTCTCACTCCTCCACAGCTCCAGCCTCCCACCCAAACATGTTCACTTCTGGCTTCAAAAAACCAAGATCGTGATATCTCAAAAGGCTGAACCAAGGACTTCACGAAAGCTATGTTCATTATAATATATAGTCCATGAGAGTGAGTCTGTGTGTAACGGATGGAGGTGTGGAGATGTTTGCTGTGTCTTCAGAAAAACACTAAGATCCTCGCTTAAAAACTGGCATCCTGCTTGTTGTTTGCATGATCCTTCTTCTTCTTTGCCATCATGTCGTTACCTTCCCTTACAGTACGTGCGGTGTAAATGTGGCGGCAACGCACAGTAGCACTGGTATTTCCAAATAAATGGCTGAGGATGAACATTGTTTGCATAATCCTGTATATGTCAATCTAAAATTAAAACCATAATAGCTAAAACATTCATTCTTGTTTCAGCTGACAGCTGAGGCTTCTGTTTTCTGTGTCATCAAATTGTGCACTTGTTATGCTGTCATCAGGGGCACCAGAGGAATAAATTATGAAACTATCAAAAGGCCTTTGTACTTTGCTCTTAAATATGAGCATATCATAAAAAAACTAAATAATGTAAATAGTTCAAATAACATGTGGAGTGTTATAAATATTTTGTTAATGTAAAGTATTTAGGATCAAAACAACATTAATGAAAGTAATGATATTATAATTATAATTCTGGCTGTTGTAGTACAATATGTTGAAAGTATATATTAATATCTGATAGTATACATGTGTGACAATAATCATATAACAGTAGAAGTATGACTAATGATAACAGCAGCAGCAAGAGGCATCTGGCAGAACCACGGCAGCAGCACAACCACACGTCACACTATCCAGGCACCGCTGCAATACGAGTTAACCTGAGAGACAGTGGAGCACAAAGGCTCCGGAGAAGAAACCGAGTTAGTGACATGCAGTATGGCCGAGTTAGCAAGATGCAGTAACAGGACATGAGAAAGAGAGAGGAGAGAAAGTGCCTGGTGTATTATAGGGGGTCCTCTGGTAGACTAGGCCTAAGTCAGCCTAACTAGGGGCTGGTACAAGGCAAGCCTGAGCCAGCCCTAACTATAAGCTTTATCAAAGAGGAAAGTCTTAAGTCTAGTCTTAAATGTGGAGACGGTGTCTGCCTCCCGGACCGTAACAGGAAGATGATTCCACAGGAGAGGAGCCTGATAGCTGAAGGCTCTGGCTCCTGATCTACTTTTGGAGACTTTAGGGACCACGAGTAACCCTGCGTTCTCAGAGCGCAGAGTTCTGGTGGGATAATAAGGCACTATGAGCTCTCTAAGATATGACGGAGCTTGACCATTTAGAGCTTTATAAATTAACAGTAGGATTTTAAATTCAATTCTGGATTTTACAGGGAGCCAGTGCAGAGAAGCTAAAACAGGAGAAATATGATCTTGTTTCTTAGTTCCTGTTAGTACACGTGCTGCTGCATTCTGAATTAGCTGGAGAGTTTTTAAAGATTTACTAGAGCTACCTGATAGTAGAGAGTTACAGTAATCCAGCCTTGAGGTAACAAAAGCGTGGACCAATTTTTCTGCATCTTTTTGATTTTATGACAGTTTTATTATTGTTAAAAAACATTAAGGGGACACTTAATCATCACAATAAAACAAAAAATCAGTAAACTTCAGGGACATCAATATGTCCATTTAGGAAGCACAAGTGATTGTGAATCAGTTTCAGCTGCTTTGGTGCAAATGGCAGTGACAATAGGTGTAATGGGGGGGCAAAAGCAAGACAACCCCAATAAGGCGACAGACAGTTGCTCTCTCCTTATCCTTCCTGACTGATTCTTCTCTAGTTTTGTCTTCTGCTAATGTCCTTGTCACTACTGATAGCATGAGGTGCCACCATAGGGCGCTACCTGCAGCCCAATCAGGCTGCACAGGTAGTACAGCTCCTCCAGGATGGCACATCCAGACATGCGGTCACAAGAAGGTTGTTTCTCCCACCACAGTCTCAAGAGCATGGAGGAGATACCAGGAGACCAGACGTTACACGATGCGAGATGGACAGGGCTGTAGAAGGGCATCAAGCCAGCATCAGGACTGGTATCTGCTCCTTTGTGTGAGGAGGAGCAGGAGGGGCACTGCCAGAGTCCTACATAATGACCTCCAGCAGGCTACTGGTGTGCATGTTTCTGACCAAACTGTCAGAAATAGACTCCATGAGGGTGGAATGAGGGCCCTTGACCTACATCCAATTGAGCACCTATGGGATATACCACCACAGAGTGGAGGACACTATCTGCGACTTGTAAGGAGCACGCCCAGACGTTGTAGAGGGTGCATACAGGCACATGAGGGCCATACACACTACTGAGCCACATTATGAGTTGCCATGATAATGGTCACGCGAGTTGGATCAGCCTGTGATATCAATATCTTACTTTGATTTTCTGTGTGACTTTGAATCCAGCCCTCAGTGGGTTGATTTTGGTTTCCACTGACCGTTTTTCCACTGTGCAGTTGTCACCGCTGTTGTCATTTTGTTCTCAATACATAAAACAACGTACATATTTTTGAGCTGTGTAGTTTTATCGATTATAATGGTTTATTGATTTCAGTGAGTAGGTTTCTTGAAATGGTAATTTTCACTTTAACTTGAGTCATGTTTTATGGAAGTCATTGTGGGCTACCTTCATTTGAGTAGCCTATAGACTCACTGTACTCTACCCACCACTGCTGATAAACAGATATCCTTGAATACCAATGACAGTATCTGATTAAAACATCTCATTAAATCACTTCAGTGTGAGGGCTTTTGTGAATATAGATTACAAAGAGACATATAGTGATGTACAATACCTTACCAGCCCATTTTTTTTTTATCACTCTCCATCGTACTGTGTATTATGATGACAGCATTACCCTCAGAGGCTCTTGGGGGAGATCCCTTCAGACTGAAGGAACAATGACACTGATCGGTAAAACCTGCTGCTCCAAACACCTCTATCAAACTCACACAGCAAAGGGGACAGATCCATGAAACTCTGGAGACACACATAAAAAAACAAAAACAAAAAATGCACAGGAAGATTAATTATTGCCAACACATAGTCCAAAAAACCATCACCACCCTAACCACAAATCCACTGGTTACAAGTCATATTCATCACAGTCAAACTGGTAACCCCTTAAGACGAATACAGAACCTCAGAGACCTGAATAATTATGTGAAGAAGGTGCAGGAAGAGACAGACTGACATAGACAACCAGACGGACAGAGGCACAGAGATTGTAAACTGAACAGTTTGAAGTACCTTTTACATACCATCCACAGGTATGACAGCACAATACCAGAGCCTTGCTAACTATGAGGGGTGAAACGTATCAGCGAACACACACAGTGCATTCACTGCGTACTTGATACGTGTACTCTGCGCGTGCATTCACCGTGTACTTGTTACACATGCAATGCGTGTGCAATGCCTGCACACGCCTAGACGTGTGGTTATTAGATGTGCGAGCGTTGACACCTCATGTGATCACAGGGGACAAAAGTGTCAGCTCAAAGCAACAATGCGTCGTGTGACAGGTAGCATGTCATATGAAAATTATTATAAATTTCAATAGAATAAACTTGCCTGATTAACTGAAAACAATTATACAATAACGAAAAAAAATAATAGCCTATCGAAAATATAAGTCAAGTAAACTGATCATCTGAAAAAAGTCCATTTTACTGCGCTGACACTCACAGTGAGCAACTGACACTGAAAATGCGTGTGACAGATAATCTGTTATAATACTTGCAGCTTTATATCAAGGAAAAAATGTGTCTGAAATTGTTATATTTTTAATGTAAACTGTAAATGTATGTCTATTTAACGTTTAGAGTGATTCCAGCATATGGTAGTCTGAGTAGCAGTCTGAAAATATTTCCCCATAATTTACATGGAGTATTAGATTTTTAAAAGGTATCAAACTATTTGAATGCATTGCAGAGTAGAGAGTTTCACCCTCCTGGTCACAGGTTGAGGTGGATTAAAATGAGGTGTGTTAATTCAGCACCATGGACAGCTCCATGGATTTATCATTAAACAGCGACCTGCTCCACCTCAACCTGTGATATCCACGGATTTGGATCATTCAATTTTAATTATGAATTAATAGCATGATAGAGTATGGGCGGATTAAAACCAGCGGACGTCTGTGTTAAACTTTCCCAAACTATAGGCTTTATTGTGTGTAGAACCACTCTCTACAGGTGGCAGCTGGCTTCAGTCTTAACTTGCGTGATCAATAATGTGCTGAGAAAAATGTTTTAAGTCCAAAACAAGTAATTTATTACAAAAAAAGTCAACAAAACAGGTTTCAAAATTCATTTTGTTCAAACGAAATCTTCAATATGACACCTTATCTTTGGTTAATTTTCTTTCAAATTTTGCATTTTTTTAAAGATGTGCACTCCTCAGACAGAAAGCACCGCACGGAGCGAGGTTTTTGAGCGCGCTTGGCTTTCAGTTATAACTGACAGGACTGGTGCTGGCGCTGGTCCGACCC